>WWET01012933.1:0-10002 GCA_011038615.1 Limnodynastes dumerilii | reverse complement strand
GTCCGGCGGCGTTTACCGCCGACTGTGACATCCACGTTTCATCGGGTCAACCGACTTCCTCAGGGTTATTACACTCTCATTGTGTCATGAGGTTAATAAAGGCCTCCCTTACATTTCATTGGTTCCTCAAAAGGTGGTTCTTATATGGCTAGCGGAACTTTCCGTATCTATGCAGGGGGTTTAAATCTAAGTGTTATTGTCTAGTGTTATAAATAAAAATGCAAAAGATTATATAATAGAGTAACTTGATGTTTGTGTTTTTATTTTTATTTGTTTATATTTTAATTATATTTTACATATTTCATCCAATAGTGATCACAGTTGCCAAAGTGGTTAGGAAGGGTTGATCTAGTGTATCACTTGGGTCACAAAAGGGTTTCTTATAGCTCTTTCTACCAATAGGTGGGGAGGGAATTTATTTGTAATAAAAAGGGGGTAGGGGGGATTTTGTCCCTGGATTCTTATAATCATGGTAATGGATGTTTGGGGGTGAAAGTCCCTTTATGAGTGAATGGCCAGATGTTACTAAGAGAGTCAGAGGAAAGATGACAATTCAAAATCGATATTCAGGCCCTTTGGTGCTAGGGTGTCTAAATTGAATATTCATTTACTTTCCGATTGGTTTAAGGTTTTTTGATTGTCTCCTCCCCTCCAATTCTGTTTTACCCTTTCAATGCCCATAAATTTTAGGGCATGTTCCGGATATGTTCACTAATTCTCACTTTTTCTCACTTTTAGTTCCCTACAGGTTCTGCCTATATAGATCAAGTTGCACGGGCAGGTGATCATATATATGACATTTTTACTACTGCAGGTAATTTTGTCCTTAATTTTGTAAATCTTTTTGTTTTTGTTTCCAGGTACCTGGAACTGAGTGGTGGGTTTTGTGTTTGTCACATGAGTCTTCTGACAGGCAGTACAGTTGTGACAGTGATAGAAACATAGAAACATAGAAAGTGACGGCAGATAAGAGCCGCATGGCCCATCTAGTCTGCCCATTTGTTTATTGAAAACTATACTGACCCTAGACCCTATTTACCCTCAATTTGGTTTACAATTTAGGATACCCTTATATTTATCCCAAGCATGTTTAAATTGTTCTACTGTATTGGCCTCAACCACCTCAGATGGGAGGCTATTCCACTTATCTATCACCCTTTCAGTGAAGTAATTTTTCCACACATTTCCTTTGAATCTACCATCCTGCAGTTTATATTCACACGAGGTTCTATTACACCTTTTTTTTTTTGGGAAAAATGGTACCCTCCTCTAGCTGGTCACAACCCTTGATGTATTTGAAAGCTGCTATCTTGTCACCCCTCTCCCTTCTCTGCTCCAAGCTATACATGTTTAGTTCCTCTAGCCTTTCTTGGTATGATTTGTTACAAAGGCCATGGACCGTTTTACTTGCTCTTCTTTGCACAGTCTCTAATGTATTTATGTCTTTCTGGAGATATGGCCTCCAGAACTGAACACAGTATTCTAGGTGATAGAAACCTGCTTTCCCCCCAGCCAGTTCTTCAGTGTGGTTTTAGTGTTTTGCCTCCCTCTGATTATGCTCTGGACTAGTTTCTGTTTTATATTTGGGGCCTTTTTGTAGATAATTTGTGGTGTCTCGGGGAGGATATCCTTCAATTTCTCATCCTTTAAAAGTATGTGCCAATGTTTCTTGATTTTTTTTAATGGTAGGGGCTTGTTTTGAGTACGAATGGAATTTTAATGGTTCTCTTATTGTCTGATTCTCCCTTATATTCAAGCAAAGTGTCTCTGTCAGTTTCTAATACTTCATGGAATGCTACTTTGACTTTTTCCTTATTGTAATCTTTTTTTAGGAAGTTGTTCTCTAATTTCAGTCCTTGTTCCCTAAAGATGTTTACGTTTGTGCAGTTTCTTCTCAACGTAGTAAACTGTCCTTTAGGGATATTTGTGAGTCAGTTTGGATGATGGCTGCTGGATGATAGAATAAAACTGTGTATTTCCCTGTTCTTAATGTAGATTTCGAGGTCAAGGAACGTTACCGAGTCCCTACTTGTATTAGTGGTGAATTGTAAATTCCTGTTATTGTGTTACATCCAGAACTACGTTTGCCGTACGTTTATTTGCGTAGCGTATTTTCGTGCATGTAAATTTGTTACACTCCCCTCGGCACACTCCTTGAACATACGTATTTTGTCAAGATACACTTACCAAACCCTACCTTAACTTTTTCTAACGTAACCGCATTCATACGCACACGTTCGTATGGGCTAGACGAATTTACGCAGCTAAGCACGCCCATACTGTACACTTTAAATACAACCTCCCGCCTACTTCACGTATTTCAGACGTATTTTGGAGTAACGTAAAATTGGCACGCCCACACGTAAGTATTTACGTGACACATACGTGAATGGCCCATACGTTCACAATTATGCTACGTTAAGGTGCATATTTTCTATGGTGCACATGCGCAGTAAGTACAAAACCGCGATTTTACGTGTCCGCCACGCGTAAATTCACTCCGAATCGTTGTTCTGGATCAGGCCCATTGTCATTAAGGTAAGTAACAAATTCATTGAGTATTCTGTGCCATCCCAGATGAAGAAAACATCGTCAATTAACTGTTTCCAGTAGACCAAGTTCACGCCAAATTTGAGGTGGTTCCAAATATGGTCTAACTCTCACTTGCTCATAGAGAAGTTCGCATAACTTGGCGCGAACTTGGTCCCCATTGCAGTACCCTGTATCTGGAGGTAAAATTTGTCTTCATACCAAAAATAGTTATGGTTTAGTATGTAGTCTATCCCATCTACAATAAACTGCACTTGTTCCCTTGGTAGTTCATCCTGTAGTTCCAATAGGTATCTAGCACTTTCTAGCTCCAATCTGTAGTTGATGCATATATAAGATATGATTTATCTTGAACATTGAGTGAGCACCAGAACTACCCACTCCCTTTGGGAGAAATTGTTTATTGTGCTTCTTTGAAACATTTGGTGGATAGCGTTTTCTGTATCAGGCTGCCCTCACACACATGGAATAGGGACGTGGGAAAACGCTCCTGTGCATGTTTACATATGTGCTCACTACAACACATGTGTGAATCTTCTGTAACTAAGGAAATAAAAAGTCTTAGCATGTGGCAACAATAAGGTAAATACACGGGTTTGCGCTATAAATGCGATCGCAAATGTACCGATATAACCAGCACTTAAGATTAACCCTGACTAGACTAGCGTGCAAATGCGAACTCACACACAACTCCGTCCCAAATTTGTTTCCCACCCGCACTATGCAGAATTCGATCAACTGACAGAAAGCACAAAATATTAACAAATAAAGATATCACATTTACTGCGTACACCAGGAAAAAACTTCTGCTCACGAGTCCCCAAATTGTCAGTGTACCCTAAAAGTACGCAGTGCGGTAGTACGCAATTGTACGCAAAGAAACCTGAAATTATCAACAGAGTCGAAGATGCGGTCCAACCCACAAAGAGTGTGTTTTATCTCAGCAAGGAAAGAGTTAATCAAAAGCGAGGGTCTCCTGAGTGCGACCGGTCACTGGCAAGACGTCTTACAAAGTCATCTGAGGTCCAATGCTCAGGAAGAGTGCTATTTAACAGTAAGGATCAAATGGGTAACCGAACGCAGGTTGATTGGAGAGATCTCACGACCATCCTGGATTCTTAGGTCGTCATTGGTCTTAGGGTCGTCATTGATCTTAGGGTCTTCTATTGTTTTTACTTCCTAGGTTCATCAGCATAATTGGGGACACGCATATATCATATCAAAACTTATAAATGCTTATAACTTGCGATTGCTTTATGCGATCTCTTAGCAGAAAGTATAATCTCTAATACAACATCATATTCTACACTACAAGACTAAACACAATATAATTATGACAATCATTCGATGATTGGTGGCAATTAGCTGAACGAACAATTTGCAAATATAAAACACAGTCCAAATAAATAGGAATGCGTACAGACATTAAACATGAACAAGTCCTGTATAAAAAATATGTAAGTCAGTATGTTTATTAATGTGTAAGTCTGTGGCAGGGCCCTCTTACCCACCCAGTCTGTCTGTTACTACCCAGTCCTGTTATAACGATTGTTAAAATTGTAAAGTGCTAAGTAATCTGATGGCGCTATATAAAAACCTGTTAATAAATAAATAAATACCGTAAATAAATAAAAAGCCTGTGAAGTACACACGTGCACTTTAATGTGCGCGCATAGTTGTGTAAATCTGCGTTCACATTTTCCTGCTCTTTTCCTCGGTTCTTTGGTCACCTTCATTGCAAAGATTAATTATTGTTTTGAATTTAATAGCAATGGCCCAGATCCAGATCGCTTGTAAGCGAATTTACATGCGGCGGAGACGTAAAATCGCCTATAAGTAAGTACTGCGCATGCGCACCATAGAAAATATGCTTCATAACGTAGCATAAATGTGAACACATGGGCCATTCACGTGTGCCACGTAAATACTTACGTGTGGGCGTGTCAATTTTATGTTTGGCCAAAATACGTCTGAAATACGTTATGTAGGCGGGGGTTTGTATTTAAAGTGTACAGTATGGGCGTGCTTAGCTGCGTAAATACGTGTTGCCTATACTTACGTGAGCGGATCACATTGGTTACGTTGGCAAAAGTTAAGGTAGGGTTTGGAAAGCGTATCTTGACAAAATACCTACGTTCAAGGGGTGTGCCTAGGGGAGTGTATAGAAGGTACACACACGAAAATACGCTATGTGAATAAACATACGGCAAACGTAGTTCTGGATCTACCCCAATGTTTTTATTTCTGTTTCGACATGGTCCAGCCCAGGTTACATCTAATCCTGTTCCAGTTCAAGTCACCTGGTCCAGCCAAAGTTAAATCTTGCTCCAGTTCCACTCCTGGCCCAGTCCAGGTCCAGTCAAGTCTTGCTCTAGTTCCACTTCTGGCCCAGTCAACGTTCAGTAAAGTCTTGCTCCAGTTACACTTCTGGCCCAGTCCAGGGTTCAGATTATCCTTGCCAATGCTTGCTAAGTTCGACGGGAACCCCAAGATGTGCAGGGGTTTTCTCAACCAATGCAGTCTGCACTTTGAAATCCAGCCTGAAAATTTTTCTTCAGACAAAGCCAAAGTGGCGTATATCATCTCTCTGTTATCTGACCAAGCTGTAGCCTGGGTATCCCCACTTTTGGAGAAGTCTGATCCTATGCTCCAACCTCAAGGACTATTTGACCACATTCTGTATTATCTTTGACAAATGTGGTCGCTCTGCTTCAGCAGCTACAGAGATCATATGCCTTTGACAAAAAGATCTTACTATGCTCTTGTCACAGTCTTCTGGCAGGGTCTTCCAGACCGAATAAAGGACCAGCTAGTCTCCAAAGAACTACCTTCCACTTTAGATTTAATTATTTCCACCTGTATTCGCATCAATATCCAGTGTCGAGAGAGAAGTTTGGAGAAGCAGAATTGTCCTAAGTATTTTAGTCTGCCTCAAGCTAAGTCATCTGATACTCCTTTCAAGGAGCCCCTGCAATTGGGGAGATCCCGAATAACTACCCAAGAAAGACAATGGAGGCTCAAGGAATACTTATGCTTTTATTGTGGTGATTCCAATAACTTGCGGCAGAAGTCCAGGCAACGACCGCTCCTAACCGATACAGAGGAGGTCAGGTTAGGAGTACCGGTTCGCTCCTCAAGTTATAGGGACTGCATCCTACCTAGGGTCTGAACCCATGGAAGTTACTGCTCTTCTGGACTCTGGCACAGCACAGAACTTCATAACAGCACAAACTGTCAAAAAGTTAGGGAATGCTACAGAAGTTATCCAGTGCCCACGTTCCTTAATGCGGTGGATGTGTCCCATAGGTCTGATTCCAGGTACTAAGCCACTACGTGGGAGGACTTATACCTTGTCCCTTCCGGAGACCAACACCATGTCTGAGTACATCACAGGAAATCTGGCACGGGGTTTCATCCGCTAATCCACATCTTCTGCACTGGATTTTTCTTTTTGAAAAAGAAAGCTGGTGGCCTAAGGCCATGCATAGACTACAGGAGTCTCAATGAGATCACGACCAAGAATCGGTACCCACTTCCTCTCATTTCAGAACTTTTCAACCATATCAGAGGAGCGAAGGTTTTCTCGAAACTGGATCTCTGAGGAGCATACAACCTGATTAGGATAAAAAAAGGAGATGAGTAGAAGACTGCATTCAATACTTAGTTATGCTATTTGGCCTTAACAAGACTTAGCAATACTTCCCCTGCAGTCTTTCAAAACTTCGTAAATGAGATATTCTGGGATCTGCTAAACAATTCAGTAGTTGTCTATCTAGAAGATAATTTGATTTACTCACCAGACAAAAAAATTCACAGAATCCAAGTCAAGGAGGTCCTTTCTCATCTCAGGAAGAATCGGCTTTATTGCAAGCTCGAAAATTGTACCTTCAAGGTTGACACCATACCATTCATAGGGTTCATTATATCTGGAACCAAAATTTGCATGGACCCAGCTAAGTCCAGACAATTCTAGATTGGCCTTAACCTACCTCAGCTAGAGGATTCATTGGCTTCGCCAATTTGTACAGGCGTTTCATCAGGGGTTACTCTACAATTGTGTCGCCTATAACCACTTTGACACGGAGCTGCCAACGCCTCAAAATGAGAGTCAAGGTAAAAAGTGATAGGGCGCTTGATATGAGGGGAAATAAACAAAGGCACAATGATGCCAAGATGGCAGGGAGATCTAAAAGGAACTTAAATAATGAAGCCAGGGATAAATAAGAGAAACCAATTGGATGGTGTGATAACAATAAATAAATAAATAAAACCATATAAAATACAAACACAAGGTGGCAATGTGACACACGTAAACCAATGTGCAAAACAGCAATGATTCTGAAATCAATATAAAATTGGTAATATAACAATCATGGGTATTCAAGATAACACCAATTAATAAGGGATAAATGAAAATTTTGAAACAGGCTGGGAGGCTGAACTGGATTAAATTCAGGAAAAAAACCAAAACCTCCTTATTCTAAGGATAGGCTAACAATATCATCCAGCTTAACTCCAAGAATTCTATACAAAAATCCCTATTAGGATATAAACTAAGCCAATCAAACGGAAAAGAAAAGTCTTATAGTGCATGTATGTCCGTTAAGGAATATAGTCCTTAGCCCAGAAGCGTTCTTTGTATAATGTCCGTGTTAAGAAATATAGTCCTTAGCCCAGAAGCGTTCTTTGTATAGTGTCCGTGGCTAGAAGGTGGTTCTTCTCACTTCTTATCTATAGAAACGACCCAGGTTCCACTGAAGAAACGATGTACCCCCGAAGGGGTTAATACAGTGGGAAACGGAGGCCAGATGAAAACAAGTATTAGAAATATATATACATAATTTATTGGATCAACAGTATAAAAACAAATAAATAATTAAATAAATAATCAACAAGCAATCAGCAGTAAACAGAGAGGACTCGTACCCTAGATGTGTTGAAGCAAATCAATCCTGTGCAAAAGATGTTTAAAGGTCCCGGGATCGATCAAGAGAGATGCGGAGGGTGCAGATCCAGAGCTGCTGTGCTGATAAACGTATACCCCAGCCGGCCGACGCGTTTCAAACTACTTAGAGTTCTTTATCAAGGCAATACTGGGTATAGATGATGGTGGGCATTTAAAGGAGCTTCCTGATGACGTCAATCAACACAGTGATACAGACCACATAACGGGAGACACAATTGGATTTCTCTTATAGAAGATTTTTGATAACACTGTTGAAACCTTATTATAACGGGCTGAATAAGTACAATAAAAAGTGACAAACATAATAATGTGTATAAAAAATGTTTATACATATGTTTTAATGCGGTAAATTTAAAACCCCCAAAATTTAAAGGGGCAATACATTTAAAGTGAATTAAAGGGGCAATGTAGAGTGATTCTAAAAGTTCAATTAACAGAGCAGTGAACGATGTAGGTAGAATGATGACAAATAGTGAATTTAATAAATTATATCTGTAGGTGCAGAATGTGTAAAGTGCTTAGTGACTGGATAATTATCATACACTATCCTAGTCGGCATAATTTAAAACATGTGAACGTGACGGTGGCTGTAAAATAAATACAGTCACGAAGTGAATCAATATAAAATGAATATAAACAAATCTAGATAAAATAAAGTATTTGGATATATTTAAAACAGTGCTGGCCCAAATATACAGCCGTATAAAATGGATACCGTGCATAAATCCATTGCAAATAAGGAAATATAAATGGCAATAGTAAAAATCACTCGCTAGATGTTTAAAAAAAATTTTTTTTTTCCCCTTAAGTTAAGAAAAACTACCCCAATAACTATGAGGATAGATTTATGTATCCACCGTCCCATAATTCCCACCCTAGAGACCCACCCCATTGGGATTCGAGACCTTTTCAGCCATATAGAAACCAGACATCCTACGATAAAAGGAATGATTACTACTCTCCCTCTAGATCGTATGACAATAGAAATTATAAAAATTCATTTCCTAATTATTACGACCACAGGAATAATAGGAATCCACCCAATCAGGGCTTCAGACCCTATCCCAACCGGTACCCTCCTAATCATCAATTTTTCCATTCCCCACAGTATCCACCTCCACCATTTCAGGGACATAATAGAGGACCAGATAATTTTTTCTGGAGGGGCAGGAACAACCCATTCCCGTAGGGAAAACCACTAAATATAGAGGGACTAGAGCTGGTAGATTAAAAAGATCCAAACCTACATTTGATAAGAATGAGACTAATAGAGCTATAGATGATACCAAACATGTAAATTCAGTAGAAGGAGAGGCAGGAATTTTTAACCTCAGTACCCTGAGTTTAAATAAAGATCAAATTAATGTCCTCAAGAAAGGGCTTAAATTTGCCCCGGACAACCCACCAGATGATTTTGAGAGTTATGTAGATTTAGAAAAATTTGTAGGAAGTTAACTATAAAAAAAAATTTTTATAAAGAAAAAAAACTAAACTTGTCAAACACCCATACCTCACCTAATGAACTTAAGGAAGAAGACCCCCCAAAAAAGTTTAAGAAAAAATCCACTTTCTATCCGAAACATGTTAAAGGGAATTTAAGAGAGCTTTGAGAAGTTAGTGATGAAAGACTTCTCAAAAATTACTAATAAGAAAACTAATATCAATAATTTAACGAAAGGTGAGAGAGAAGCCATTAAGTCCCTGGAAAAAAATAAAGAAATTATCATTAAACCCGCCGACAAAGGCGGGGGCATTGTTATTATGGAGAAAATCAAATATGATCAGGAGATTTATAGGCAGTTAAATGACTCCAAAACCTACTTACCTCTTAAATCAGACCCTAGTGGAAGAATCAAGAAAGACCTTTTGGCCCTCCTAGATAAATATCATGAACTAAACACTATTAGTCAGGAAGAAAAACTCTATATGATTATCGAAGATTTTAGTATCCCTGTCATCTATGTTCTACCCAAAATCCATAAGGATAGGTTAAACCCACCTGGTAGACCTATCATTGCAGGGACCAACTCCATTACATCCAATCTCTCAGAGTTTATAGATGCTCAATTACAACCTATAGTAACCAAAAATAAGTCCCACCTTAAAGATACAGGAGATGTATTGGAGAAATTGAATAGAGTAGAATGGAAGGAGGGTGACTACCTTATCACTGCCGATGTTACCTCTCTATATACTATCATTAAGCATAAGGATGGTTTGGAGGCTATTAATCTAAGTCTTAGAGAGAATGATTTTAATTCTAATATGGAGTCTTTTATTACGGATAGTATCTTATTTATTTTATCTAATAACTATTTCAATTTTAACAGTCGGTTTTACTTACAAGTGCAGGGTACCGCCATGGGCACCAGGTTTGCCCCCAGCTATGCCAATCTCTTTATGGGTAGGTGGGAAGACGCATATGTTTGGAGTGGGCATGACTTTGGGGCGAGCCTGGTGTCTTGGTGGCGGTATATAGATGACAT
>WWET01012932.1:0-10004 GCA_011038615.1 Limnodynastes dumerilii | reverse complement strand
CCCTAAATATACACCTTCACCATCAGGAGACAGAGCACCCACATTCAGTGCAGCAGGTCATTGGGTCGAAACTCAGTTTGTAAAAAATGTTCGGCAGGCCATGAATAGGTTCTGCCAACTTTGTATTGAGTAGCCATGTGACTATGGTTTATGGGACCTAAAGATACCTTTTCACAACGGGAAGCCACGTATGGCATCACAGCAGAGCACCCACCTTTGGTGCAGCAGGTCACTAATTACAAGTCCTGGCTCAGCCAGTGATCTGATCACACCTCTTCCATAGGCTGGCACATTCAGTGCAGCAGCTCACTGGTTCATATCCCAGCTCAGCTGGTCAAACTTTTTCTGCAGGCCATGTATAGGTTCTGCCAACTACTTTGTATTGAGTAGCCATGTGACTATGGTTTATGGGACCTAAAGATACCTTTTCCCCATAGGAAGCCACATATGGCATCATAGCAGAGCACCCAAATTTAAAGCAACAGGTCACAAGTTCAAATCCCAGCTCAGCCAGCTGATCAATCCTCTTCCCTAGGCTTGCACATTCAGTGCTGCAGCTCACTATTTCAAATCTCAGCTAGTCAAACTTTTTCTGCAGGCCATGAATAGGTTCTGCCAATTACTTTGCATTGAGTAGCCATGTGACTATGGTTTATGGGACCTAAAGATACTGCTTCACCATGGGAAGCCATGTATGGCATTGCAGCAGAGCACCAGCATGTGGTGCAGCTGGTCACCAGTTCAAATCCCAGCTCAGCCACTCAGCTGGTCAAGCCTCTTCCCTAGGTGGCTCATTCAGTGCAGCAGCTTGCTGGTTTGTATCTCAGCTGGTCAACCTTTTACTGCAGGCCATGAATAGGTTCTGCAAACTACTTTGTATTGAGTAACCATGTGACTATGGTTTATGGGACCTAAGGATACCTTACCAAAACAAAGAGCCACATATTGCAAAGCACTTGCCTTTGATGCTGCAGTTTACCAGTTCAAATCCCAGCTCAGCTAGTCAGACTTTTCTGCAGGCCATAAATAGGTTCTGCCAACTACTTTGTACTGAGTAGCCACATGAACAAGTTACTGAGGTTTGATCAGGTGACCTGCTGCACCAAAGGCAGGTGCTCTGCTGTGATGCCATATGTGGCTTCCTGTTGTGAAGAGATATCTTTAGGTCCCATAAACCATCGTCACATGGCTACTCAATACAAAGTAGTTGGCAGAACCTATTCATGGCCTGCTGAAAAGATATGACTAGCTGAGCTTTGACCCAGTGACCTGCTGCACTGAATGTGGGTGCTCTGTCTCCTGATGGTGAAGGTGTATATTTAGGTCCCATGAACCAAAGTGACATAGCAATTCAGTGCAAGGAAGCCTATTACCAGCCTAGGTAATAGGTTTGACCAGCTGACTGACTTGCTGGCTTACCTGGGATTTGAACTGGTGACCTGTTGCACCAAAGGCAGGTGCTCTGCTGCAATGCCATACATGGCCTCTCATGGTGAAAAAGTATCTTTAGGTCCCATAAACCATAGTCACATGGCTACTCAATACAAAGTAGTTGGCAGAACCTATTCATGGCCTGCCAAAAAAGTTTGACTAGCTGAGATTTGACCCAGTGACTTGCTGCACTGAATGTGGGTGCTCTGTCTCCTGATGGTGAAGATGTATATATATTTCAGTCCCATGAACCAAAGTCACATAGCAATTCAGTGCAAAGAAGCCTATTACCAGCCTAGGAAAGAGGTTTGACCAGCTGATTGACTGGCTGGCAGATGTGGGATTTAAACCGGTGACCTGTTGCACCAAAGGTATGTGCTCTTCTGCAATGCCATAAATGGCTTCCCATGGTGAAATAGTATCTTTAGGTCCTATAAACCATAGTCACATTGCTACTCAATACAAAGTAGTTGGCAGAACCTATTCATGGCCTGTAGGAAAAGTTTGACTAGCTGAGCTATGAACCAGTGAGCTGCTACACTGAATGTGCCAGCCTAAGGAGGAGATTTGATCATCTGGCTGAGCTGGGATTGGAACCAGTAACCTGCTGCATCAAAGGCTGGTGCTCTGCTGCAATACCATACATGGCTTCCCATGGTGTAACAGTATCTTTAGCTCCTCCAAGCCTGATCAAACCTCTTTTCTAGGCTTGTAAATTCAGTGCAAAAGCTCACTGGTTCATAGGTCAGCAAGTCAACCTTTTTCTGCAGACCATGAATAGGTTCTGCCAACTACTTTGCATTGAGTAGCAATGTGTCTATTGTTTATGGGACCTACAGATACCATTTGCCAAAGGAGAGCCACATATGGCATCACAGCAGAGCACCCACCTTTAGAGCAGCAGGTCACAAATTACAAACCCTACCTCAGCCAGCCATCTGATCAATCTTCTTCCCTAGGCTGGCACAGCTCACCTGTTCAAATCTCAGCTAGTCAAACTTTTTCTGCAGGCCATGAATAGGTTCTGCCAACTAATTTGTATTGAGTAGCCATGTGATTATAGTTTATGTGACCTAAAGATAGCATTTTACAACAGAGAGCCACATATGGCATCACAGCAGAGCACCTGCCTTTGTTGCAGCAGGCCACCAGTTCAAATCCCAGCTTATCAATCCTCTTCCCTAGGCTGCCACATTCAGTGCAGCAGATCACCAATTCAAATCCCAGCTCAGCTAGTCAAACTTTTTCTGCAGGCAATGAATAGGTTCTGCCAACTACTTTGCATTGAGTAGCCATAAGACTATGGTTTATGGGACCTAAAGATACCTTTTCACACCGGGAAGCTACATATGACATCGCAGCAGAGCACCAATTCAAATCCCAGCTCAGCCAGCCATTTGATCAAACCTTTTCCCTAGGCTGGCACATTCAGTGCAGCAACTCAATGGTTCGTATCACAGCTCAGCTAGTCAAACTTTTTCTGCAGGCCATGAATAGGTTCTGCCATATACTTTGTATTGAGTAGCCATGTGACTATGGTTTATGGGACCTAAAGATACCTTACCACCATGGGAAGCCACATATGGTATCGCAGCAGAGCTGCATTTGGTGCAGCTGATCACCGATTCAAATCCCAGCTCAGCCAGTCAGCTGGTCAAACCTCTTCTATAGGCTGGCACATTCCGTGCAGCAGTTAACTGGTTCACATCCCAGCTCAGCTAGTGAAGCTTTTTCTGCAGGCCATGAATAGGTTCTGCAAACTATTTTGTATTGAGAAGCCATGTGACTATGGTTTATGGGACCTAAAAATTCTGCTTCAGTATGGGAAGCCAAGTACGGTATTGCAGCAGGTCAGCGGTTCAAATCCTAGCTCAGCCAGCAAGGCAGTCAGCTGAAAAAACCTCTTCCCTATGCTGGTAATAGCCTTCTTTGCACTGAGTTGCTATGTGACTTTGGTTCATGGGCCCTAAATATACACCTTCTCCATCAGAAGCAAGAGCACCCACATTCAGTGCAGCAGGACACTGGGTCAAAGCTCAGCTAGTCAAACTCTTTTGGCAGGCCATGAATAGGTTCTGCCAACTACTTTGTATTGAGTAGAAATGTGACTATGGTTTATGGGACCTAAAGATACCTTCTCACCATGGGAAGGCATGTATGGCATTGCAGCAGAGCACCCGCCTTTGGTGCAGCAGGTTAATAGTTAAAATCCTAGCTCAGCTGGGCAAACCTCTTTTATAGGCTGGTACATTCAGTGCAGCAGTTCACTGATTTATATACCAGCTCAGCTAGTCAAACTTTTTCTGCAGGCCATGAATAGGTTCTGCAAACTACTTTGTATTGAAGAGCCATGTGTCTATTGTTTATAGGACCTACAGATACCTTTTGCCAAAGAGAGCCACATGTGGCATCACAGCAGAGCAGCCACCTTTGGTGCCGCAGGTCACCAGCTCAACCAGCTAATCAAACCTCTTCTCTAGGCTGGCAGATTCAGTGCAAAAGCTCTCTGGTTCGTAGCTCAGCTAGTCAAACTTTTTCTGCAGGCCATGAATAGGTTCTGCCAACTACTTTGCATTGAGTAGCCATGTGACTATGGTTTATGGGACCTAAAGATACCTTCTCACCATGGGAAGGCATGTATGGCATTGCAGCAGAGCACCTGCCTTTGGTGCAGCAGGTTAATAGTTAAAATCCCAGCTAAGCTGGTCAAACCTCTTTTATAGGCTGGCACATTCAGTGCAGCAGTTCACTGGTTTATATACCAGCTCAGCTAGTCAAACTTTTTCTGCAGGCCATGAATAGGTTCTGCAAACTACTTTGTATTGAGTAGCCATGTGTCTATTGTTTATAGGACCTACAGATACCTTTTGCCAAGGAGAGCCACATGTGGCATCACAGCAGAGCAGCCACCTTTGGTGCCGCAGATCACCAGCTCAACCAGCTGATCAAACCTCTTCTCTAGGCTGGCAGATTCAGTGCAAAAGCTCTCTGGTTCATAGCTCAGCTAGTCAAACTTTTTCTGCAGGCCATGAATAGGTTCTGCCAACTACTTTGTATTGAGTAGCCAGGTGACTATGGTTTATGGGACCTAAGGATACCTTACTACCATGGGAAGCCACGTATTGCATCGAAGCAGAGCACCAGCATTTGGTGCATTTGGTGCAGCTGGTCACCAGTTCAAATCCAGGATCAGCCAGTCAGTTGGTCAACCCTCTTTTCTAGGCTGGCACATTCAGTGCAGCAGTTCACTGGTTCTTATCCCAGCTCAGCTAGTCAAACCTTTTCTGCAGGCCATGAAACTACTTTCTATTGAGTAGCCATGTGATTATGGCTTATGGGACCTAAGGATACCTTTTCACCACGGTTAGCCACATATGGCATTGCAGCAGAGCACCCAACTTTGGTGCAGCAAGTCACCAGCTCAGCCAGCTGATCAAACCGCATCTCTAGACTTGCACATTGAGTGCAAAAGATCTCTGGTTCATAGCTCAGCAAGTCAGCCTTTTTCCTGCAGACCATGAATAGGTTCTGCCAACTACTTTGTATTGAGTAACCATGTGACTATGGTTTATTGGACCTAAAGATACCTATTCACCATGGGGAGCCTCATATGGCGTTGCAGCAGAGCACCTGCTTTTGGTGCAGCAGGTCACTGGTTCAAATCACAGCTCAGCCAGCTACTCAGCTGGTCAAACCTCTTCCCCTGGCTGCCATGTGACTATGGGCCTGATCCAGAGCTACGACCGCAAGCGAGCGTACGCTCATCGTAAGCGAAAATTCGGTAAAAAATTCGCAACGCGCATGCCCAGTATGACAGCTTCCGGTCGCCCGGGCGTCATGAGCGAATAGCGGTCGTATTGTGAGCGAATTTTTCGCTCGATGGGCGTGCGTTCAGTACGATGGTCGCCTGGGCGCCCGTTTTACTACAGGGAGGCGGGGATAGCCATTTAAATTGTACAGTATGGGCGTGCTAAGCCCGTACGCTCAGCGTATTTTGTGCGAAAATTCGTACGGCCGACGGTCGTACCCAGTGTAGGGTATAGGTGTCGTAAGCGGGTACTTTACTATGGGAGTGTTAGGGGCGTGTATGTTTATTCGCACGGTCGAACGTACGCATTCGCTCGCCGTGCGAATTTTCGTAACGCTGGATCAGGCCCTATGGGAGAGCACCCACATTCAGTTCATCAGGTTAAAATCCCAGCTCAGCTAGTCAAACTTTTTCTGCAGGCCATGAATAGGTTCTGCCAACTACTTTGTATTGAGTAGCCATGTGACTATGGTTTATGTGACCTAAAGATACCTTT
Organism: Limnodynastes dumerilii; assembly: GCA_011038615.1. Taxonomy (NCBI): domain Eukaryota; kingdom Metazoa; phylum Chordata; class Amphibia; order Anura; family Limnodynastidae; genus Limnodynastes; species Limnodynastes dumerilii. The sequence goes on along the minus strand of WWET01012932.1, from coordinate 4,269 downwards.
TCACCACAGGATGCCAAATATGGCATCACAGCAGAGCACCCACCTTTGGTGTTGCAGTTCACCAATTCAATTCCAAGCTTAATCAGCTGGTCAAACCTCTTCCCCAGGCTGGCACTAGGTTTCTTTGCAGTGAGTTGCCAAGTGACTATGGTTCATGGGACCTAAATATACAACTTCACCATCAGGAGGCAGAGCACTCCCATTCAGTGCAGCAGGTCACTGGTTCACATCTCAGTTCAGCTTGTCAAACCTTTTCTGCAGGCCATGTGTAAGTTCTGCCAACTACTTTGTATTGAGTAGCCATCTGACTATGGTTTATGGGATCAAAAGATACCTTTTCACCATGGGGAGCCACGTATGGCATCACAGCAGAGCACCCACCTTTGGTGTTGCAGGTCACCAATTCAAATCCAAGCTTAGTCAGCTGGTCAAACCTCTTCCCCAGGCTGGCACTAGGTTTCTTTGCAGTGAGTTGCCAAGTGACTATGGTTCATGGGACCTGAATATACAACTTCACCATCAGGAGGCAGAGCACCCACATTCAGTGCAGCAGGTCACTGGTTCACATCCCAGATCAGCTTATCAAACCTTTTCTGCAGGCCATGAGTAAGTTCTGCCAACTACTCTGTATTGAGTAGCCATGTGACTATGGTTTATGGGACCTAAAGATTCCTGTCCACAACAGCCCAGCCAGCCCTCCTCTCCAGGCTGCCATGTGACTATGATTCATGGGGCCTGATCCATAGCTATGATGTTACACTGAGCGATGTAGCGCTCAGCGTAACATCGCTGCTGTGGCCCGACACTCCCCCTTGTAGGAGCGTATTAACTCTCCCTTACGCCGGCTGAAGGCTACCCTAACTTCAGCCAGCGTAAGGGAGAGTTGATACGCTGGGACGGCGGCACTAGTACGTTAATGCCACCCTCCCACCCCCCCACACCAACCTCAGCGTAGGGACGCTGGGGGACATCCCCTCCAGCGTCCCTATGGCACTACTACGATCGGGCGTTTCCATAGTGACGCCAGGCAACATCTGCCCGGCACTTGCGCATTACAGCTACAGCCGCCGTACTAGCAACGGTGGCCATAGCTCTGGATCAGGCCCATGGTACCTAAATATACACCTTAACCATCAGGAGGCAGAGCACCCACATTCAGTTCATTAGGTTAAAATCCCAGCTCAGCTAGTCAAACTTTTTCTGCAGGCCATGAATAGGTTCTGCCAACTACTTTGTATTGAGTAGCCATGTGACTATGGTTTATAGGACCTAAAGATACCTGTTCACCATGGGGAGCCACGTATGGCATTGCAGTAGAGCACCTGCCTTTGGTGCAGCAGGTCTCTGCTTCAAATCCCAGCTCAGACAGTCAGCTGGTCAAACGTCTTCCCCAGGCTGGCAATAGGCTTCCTTGCAGTTAGATGCCATGGGCCTGATCCAGACCTACGCCAATGCGCTGTGCTCACTAAAGCACAGCATATCGGCATTCACTTAGCCTGGCACTTCCCCTGTGCGGGCGTATGGCCCCCTCCGTACGCCAGCTGAAGGCTACCCTAACTTCAGCCGGCGTAAGGAAGGGGCCATACGCTCACACAGGAGCATATGGCCGCCCCACCTGCCCCCCTACCCTCATTTACCTGCCCACCTGCACTAACCCTAACGTAGGGACGCTGAAAGACGCCAATGTTACGCTACCTCTGGATCAGGCCCCATGTGATTATGGTTCATGGCTTCACCATCAGGAGGCAGAGCACCCACAGTCAGTGAAGCAGATCACTGTTTCAAATCCCAGCTCAGCCAGCCAGTCAGCTGGTCAAACCTCTTCCCCAGGCTGCCATGTGACTACGGTTCATGGGTCCTGATCGTGAGCATAAAAGCGGGCAAAAAAATGCACTGCGCATGTGCAGTATGACAACTTCCGGTTGTCACGCTAAATGAGCATACAGCGAGCCTATTTTCAGCGTATTTTTCACCCAAGGGGCGTCCATTTTGGTAAATGAGCGTACAGCGAGCGTATTTTCAGCGTATTTTTCGCCCAAGGGGCGTGCGTTTTGTACGCCTGAGATGAATAATTTATGGGGAGTTTAACAGCACAATACCGAATCATGATAATTAAAGGCTAATACATTTTTAGAACAAATTTAGGTTTCTCTTTCACTCATTTTCAAGCTATTTTAAAACAAGAAGTAAAAGGACCGTTTGAGGGTAGAACATGTAAAGTTATTTAGTGAGCAGTCTGCTATTAAGTAATATGTGTCAAAGTTGAAAGCATTCTATGACTATAGAATTATCTTGTCAGCTGGTTCTCAACCCACACGGTTTGTTGAAATCTAATACTACACTTGAGAAATACGTAATGCATTTTAAGGAGAACTGTTCTTAAGATAGTCAGGTTGGTTGATAAGAACAACTTGAAACTTTGGGGTAAAAAAAGAGGACGGCATTATTATTTCATCTACATTCTCTGGGGCTAAACAATTGAAAATAACAATTAAAAAGGAGCAAATGTGCACCTTGACAAAAGCAGACTGAACTGCAAAGGAGAAGCTACAGCAATTTAAACTTAGCAAACAGAATGAGATGATACAGTGGCAAATGCAGGATTTTGAAAGGGGGGTTTCCAATGCGTGTAATACATGTGGGGTATATTATCATAGTTGCAAAAATTTTGGAGCCCGAAAACGCGGCAAATAAGCCCTATTGTGTGTATGTGTGTGTTTGTTAGGGAATTAGACTGTAATGGTGGCAGAGGTTGATGTATATAAAATTGTAAAGAGCTACTTAATATGATGCGCTGTTAAAAAATAAAACATATGTAAAATGACAATACTGATAATATGGTCGTACTATCTGACTGCCAAGACATAAGACATTCATTAATGTTCTCTGTGAAAGCAGGACGTTTATCATGTAGATTTGAAAATAATAATAAATTCTACATTAAGAAAATGCATAGATTATTGGCTGTAACAAGTCCTGTTCTGATTTTTTTTTATAGGTGATTTATAAGTTACTTCTTTCATATGTAATATAGTAGTATAATTTTGAAGGAACAAATCTACTAGTAATAGCAATATACAAGGCATTAGTAGAGCACATTACACAATGTCAGACCCTCCAACATGACCCCCTCCATTTGGTACATAATACTCTGCTTCTGCGCTTCCTTCCTAATCACTGATTTCAGTCACCTGTGTTACACACCTTTCTATTCAAATAACTAGTATAACACAGGTGACTGCAATCAGAGATTAGGAAGGAAGAGCAGGAGCAGAGTAATATGTACCGAATGGAGGGGGTCATGTTGGAGGGTATGCAATGTACTGATCTCATAGTAATAGCAGCATACAATGCATTAGTAGAGCATGAACACATTACACAATGTATAGAGTCTTTCAGTGCATAAGCACTGTTGTATTTGTAGTGACCCATTTACCATTCCCACCTGCTTTCCTATTGCAGCATAGGCCAGGACCATCTTACTCCATGTCAATTCGGATCACATGGCAGCTAAGACACGCACCTTTTGTGGCAGCCGCGAAGCCACGCCCCTTTTCGAATTTTCACATTTTTTGCTCACTCAATTTTTTATTTTTCAATCTGGGGGGGGGTTTCTGGGCAACCAGAAACCCCCCCTGGGTGCGTCACTGCCAAACCCCCTTCTCTCTCAAAAATCATACCTAACAATAGCCATCTGCTTGCCAGTCTTTCATGAACCTCTATTGTTCTATGTCTAGTTTTATCTATTATCTAATAGTAACCTTCTGTACTTGCTGCTTGCATACAATGTCAGCTTAGTATACATTCTAGGATTTCAACATATTTAAATTAAAAAAAAACCCTGAGAACAAGATCACTTGCTACAAAAATGTGGGATAAAATGTAAATAATGAACAATTTAAAAACAATTTTAAAAACTTTAGTTGTGTTCAATGACAGCATGTACTATAACATAAAAAATATCATAATGCTTTGTTTTGGTAGTTTTGTAGAAAGAATATGGTGCATAATGAGACATATTGATTGTTTACCAACCAGGGGCATATCTAGAGTAAATGGAACCTGGGGCAAATCCCAAAATTGTGCATCCCCCCCGGTTACATGTTTTTTGCATTGATATATATATCGCTCTTGATATGTAGTAGGTATGATTGTGCTGCCGTGAAGCGCAAAAGGGGACGTGATCAACTCATTGGGGGCATGGTCAAACAACATTGATATATATCCCATCTTGTCATGCAGTAGGTATTATTGTGCCGCCGCGATATA
>WWET01012928.1:0-10009 GCA_011038615.1 Limnodynastes dumerilii | reverse complement strand
ATCACACATGTGAGCAAACCCATAACCAACAATTTATTTAAATGGCTGCACTAAGCACTTTCCTGCCAAACCTAGTGTCTTTAGAAGCTAAAAGGTCGAGCTTATAGTGCTTAGAAAACGTACTAGGGGAAGCCCAGGTGGCTGCTTTGCAGAGGTCCTGTATGGTAGCAGACTCCCTACTTGCCCAGGATGTAGCTACTGCCCTGGTAGAATGGGCTTTGAGTCCTAATGGTGGATTAAGACCCTTGGAAACATACGCCTGCTGAATGCAGGACTTGATCCATCTTGCTATTGTAGATTTGGATGCAGGACCTCCTTTATTTTTAGCTTCTGGGATAACAAACATTTGTTTGCATTTTCTTAATTTACTGGAGCGTTCCAGATATATCTTAAGAATCCTTACTAGGTCTAAGGTGTGAAGCTCTTTTTCCTTGTCAGATTTACGATGAGGATAGAACGCTGGTAGAATGATCTCTTGGTTGAGATGGAATTTTGAAACTACCTTAGGTAGAAAAGTAGGATTAGTCCTTAACACTACCCTGTCTGGATGGAAACATGTATAAGGTTCTTCTATCCAGAGAGCTTGAATCTCTGAAACTCTTCTGGCTGAGCATATGGCTTCTAGGAAAGCCGTTTTCCAGGACAGAAATTTTAATTGTGCATCCTGTAGAGGTTCAAATGGAGCCATGGACAAAGCTTCTAACATTTACGTCAAGTCCCAAGCAGGTAAGGGTTTCTTAAAGGAAGGTTTAATTCGAGTTGCAGCCTGCATAAACTGGCGAATATACTTGTTATCAGCTAAGTTAGTGTCCATGATAGCACTAAGGGCTGAGACCTGCACTTTAAGAGTGCTAAGGGCTAACCCCTTATCTAACCCTGACAGCAGAAACTCTAATACAGTACTTATCTCCAGAGGCTCCAAGGAAAAAGCGTTCACTTCACACCATGACTTGAAGATACCCCATACTCTATGGTAGACTTTAGATGTGACTGGCTTTCTAGCTTTAGTCAATGTATGGATTACCTTGGAGGAAAATCCTTGAGCGGAGAGGTAGGAGATCTCAGCCTCCAAGCCGTCAATTTTAAGACTAGCGGATCTGGATGCGCTACTACTCCCTGCTTGAGAAGTCCTGGGAACTTCGGGAGAAAGCAGGGCTTGTCTATTGCCATATTCATGACCTGGGGGAACCACGGCCTCCTTGGCCAGTAAGGAAGTATCACAACAAAGTTTGTCCTTGACATCATGATTTTGCTTATTACCCTCTGGATAAGAGAAAAAGGGGGAAAAACATAGCCCAGACGACAGTCCCATACCTGAGAGAGAGCATCCACTCCCTGTGCTTTTGGGTCTCGGAACCTTGAATAAAATTTCTCTACCTTCCTGTTCTTGGAGGTAGCCATGAGGTCTATGTCTGGTATACCCCACCTGTTTGCAAGAAGTCGAAATACGGCCTGATCCAATTCCCATTCTCCTGGTTCGACCGCTATGCGACTGAGGGAATCCGCTGTCACATTTATCTTGCCTGCTATGTAGACTGCATAAATGTCTGTCAGTTCCTGTTCTGCCCAATTTAGAAGAATAGCGGCCTGATCCATGAGAGATTGACTCTTTGTCCCCCCTTGGTGATTTATGTAGGAGACTACCGCCTTGTTGTCTGAATGTACGGCCACGGATTGATGTTTTAGAACCTGGTGAAAATACAAGCAGGCCTCTATTACTGCTCTCATTTCTTTTACATTGGAATGAGCCGTGGTGAATTGTGTGTCCCAGGTCCCCTGAGCATACAGTGTGCCGCAAGTTGCTCCCCATCCCCAAGTAGTAGCAGAAGATTCTTCAGGTAAAGATTTATCACAAGCAGAACACTTTATAACCTTCTGCTTTTTATGTTTATCAGATGATGCGGAGGGTTTAATTTTGCTGGTATCAGACCTAAGACAGCAAAAAACTAGTTTCAGGAAAGAGGAAATAAAGAGAATAACAGGACTAAACTAGGCTATACTAAAAGTACACTCACCCAGACAGAGAGAGAGGTACCAAAACTAGTGACTTCCACACAGTGTACCGAATACACACTGAGCTTGCCGCTGATTTCGTTTAAATACTGCCTATGAATCCGGGAGGCAGAGGGGAACATCCGGAGACCAAAGGCCTATTGAAATACCGGGCTACGCCAAAATGGCCACTTCCATGCGGCTTCTCCCCCTTGCGGTCGGAAGGAGCAACGTCACTTCCCCAGTGACCGCATAAGCTCAGATTCCTCCGTCGCGCCGCTCTCCATGGAGAAACACGGTGCTGGGAGCATGTAGGCCGGTCACGCCACCCCCCTTTCCCCGCTGCCGAGCAGTGCAGACGGGGAAGAACATCAGGAGCTGCGCCTGAAATGCGGCATTGGCCGCGGGTGAGAACTAAGGTAAGAAAAAATAAAAAACACGTCTGACTGGCTCCTATCCACACAGGAAAAGAAAAAGACACAGGACACAGGAGGAGGAGTCTATTTATGTGTCAGGAGGGTCTTTTTCTTTTCCTGGATTGGCTCCCGCCACGTGGATATTACCCAGGGTACTATGCTGCCATCGATGATAAGGAAATATATTTTTTCATCCCCTCCACACACTCAGTAATATAACCTTGAAATACCTGTATTTCCCCCTGCTAGAACTGTCATTTTCAGGTAAATGAATATCATTCCCAGTATCCAAAACACTTTTGTTTTCTGTAAAAATAAGACACCTTGTTTAATACACACCTCTATGTTCACTAAGTTGCCTAAAGGAACTGTTAGCCACCTTTTGAAAATCCAAACACTGCCCCTTTAAGAAAGAAGGAAAAAGTATTCAGGTTCCTATAAAGGAAAAAGAGAGATTTTTTTGTATTTATAAGATTTTTTGTATATTATATCATTTTTCTTATATCCTTCAGCACTGCCAAATCCCTAAACCAATTTGCACAATAATTCACTTCTGTAAAATATGTTTCACGGTTCTTTGTTTACCTTGTTATCGGTAACACTACAGTCACTTAATCCTATACCTTTTCAAGTTTCTCACCATCTACTTAGCATTTAAGTTTCAACCCATAGCACTTTGGTTTAAATGTATATCTATTCACTGCACGTTTATTGTAAATAAACAAGTCCGATCGGCCAGAAGGTGACGTCACGGCGGAACAGCTGATCGAGACATCACAGCCAATCAGCTGATCGGAGAAGCGGCTTTAAAAAGCTAATCCTGACACTCTTGGAGAATCACTTGAAAAAAGGGCGACCGCCCGAAACGCGTTGTGGCTCCATACCCCTGGGACTCCCTGCATTGAATCACGCTGCCCGCTATCCAGAGAGGATTCTGCTCCATCTAGCGCTGCCCGGGCTGTTCAACACGCGCTCTCTCCCTCTGATAACCCTACCACCCGCGGCTAACATTCTAAAGGGAAGTTCCAATTTTATTTCATTCATGTTTTTAATGTCACGATGTTTTTACCTTGTTCAGTAAAGTATGAGATTTTAAACTAGGATTTGTTTCTCTCACTTTCAAAGGCTGGCCAAGGAAGGAAATATAAAGTGGTTTTATTCAGATCAAGGGACTTTTTAACGTGCATATTTATTTGGTTTTTATTTGGATGTTTACTAGACATTGGATTGGCACTATATGGGAACACTTATCTGTGGATCTATTTGTGACTATAGTATATGTTGGCATAAGGACTACTGGATCATCATTTCTTGGACATTCATTGGGACTATGAATTTAGTTAGACTACTCATTTTATTATAATCCCCAGCACTTTTAGCACCTTTCACTTTATAGCACCCTATCCCAGTATATTAACATTTTAACTCCTTCACTCACCCCCAGTCCCCTGTCTCTCAGCGCCCCAGAATATATTGGTACATTATGCACATTGACCTGTTTGGAGATTGGGATCTCCCTCAATATATTTGGGGCTACAGAGAATAGCGCTGGCAAGTGGCAAAAAAACCCTTTCTTTTGACCTGCTACAGTGACCTGCTACAATGAGCTGCTACAATGACCTGCTACAATGAGCTGCTACAATGTGCTGCTACAATGAGCTGCTACAATGACCTGCTACAATGAGCTGCTACAATGACCTGCTGCAATGACCTGCTACAATGACCTGCTACAGTGACCTGCTACAATGACCTGCTACAATGAGCTGCTACAATGACCTGCTACAATGAGCTGCTACAATGACCTGCTACAATGAGCTGCTACAATGAGCTGCTGCAATGACCTGCTACAATGACCTGCTGCAATGAGCTGCTGCAATGACCTACTACAATGAACAAGCTGAAATGAGTTTGTGGACTATTTTTATGGAGTCCCTGACAGCTGATCACAATAGATTCAGCTTCTCCTCACACCTAGCTTTAACACCTCTGTCGACTAAAGGTGACATTCCTCAGTGGCACAAATGTCATCTGCAGCACAATAATGCCCCCTGCAGATCACACAATTCCCTTTACTTGCCTGAAACCAACTCCAGAATCACTTGACCCTTCTCCAGAACCTTCTCCAGATCCACAGGTTTACTCTGCACTTCATTACTGAGATCCTAAAACAAGAATTATGAAAGCATAATAATCCGATGGAGCGGCGGAGTGGAGTAGTCAGGTGACACTATAGGTGTTCCCTCTCCCTTTGTTCCAATGCAGATAAGAGACCGAGAGGTGGAGCTGAGATGACACGTGGGATTATAAAGGCGTTCCTTCTCTATGTACCTGTCCAGACATAAGACAAAGGGGAGGGGCTAAAATGAGACATGGGCGTTCCCTCTTATTCAGAGGACGATATGGGTGTTTTTGCTCTCAATACGGATATGCGAATGAGTCTTTAGGTAGCCCCTGAGGGAAGTGGGAGTGGTTACGATATGAGCGCACCAATGACTGGCACTAGTGGAATACGGGATATGTGGCTCTGCTATGAAGAAATGCTGAGGTTGCCGGTGTATCGGGGCACAGAGGCACACGTCATATGACGCCCAGCGCCAATCCATAGCTCACCCACATCCCGCCGTACAACGTATTCCAGATAATACCTGCGCCTCTCTCTGGGCGTCCTTCATTTGGTTCATAGACCTGTTGATTGGCCAGAGCTCAGTCAGCTGTCTCTCAGCGCTGCTCATCCAGTCATAAAAGCCATCCAACAACCCCTGGAGGTCCTGGGCCGCAGGGCTGATCCGCTCCAATTGGCGATACCTATAACATACAGAGTGACAGGGGTCTCAGGGGGAAACCATGAGGGTCCACGTCCATCAATACAACATGGATACAGAGGTCAATCAGCACCCACCTGTCCTCAGCCCTCCGCAGCAGAGAGTCCCACCGGTGCCGCAGCTCTGAGACAAGGCTCCGCTCATCACTGTGCTCTGCACCAGCTATAGCATGAGGCTGAAATGACGAGTTCACCCGCAGCAATCGCTCCATCCTGGGCCGTCTCTCCTCCAACAACCTCTGGAGAAGCTGCAAAGGTCCCCAAGACCCCCACAACATTGTATTATAGCAAGACTAATGTGACAGCCAACCGTACACTACCCTATCACTCATCATTACTGGTGTATATCATCCATACCCTATCACTCATCATTACTGGTGTATATCATCCATACCCCCATCACTCATCATTACTGGTGTATATCACCCATACCCTATCACTCATCATTACTGGTGTATATCACCCATACCCTATCACTCATCATTAATGGTGTATATCATCCATACCCCATCACTCATCATTACTGGTGTATATCATCCATACCCCCATCACTCATCATTACTGGTGTATATCACCCATACCCTATCACTCATCATTAATGGTGTATATCATCCATACCCCATCACTCATCATTACTGGTGTATATCATCCATACCCCCATCACTCATCATTACTGGTGTATATCATCCATACCCCATCACTCATCATTACTGGTGTATATCATCCATACCCCATCACTCATCATTACTGGTGTATATCATCCATATCCCCATCACTCATCATTACTGGTGTATATCATCCATATCCCCATCACTCATCATTACTGGTGTATATCATCCATATCCCCATCACTCATCATTACTGGTGTATATCATCCATATCCCCATCACTCATCATTACTGGTGTATATCATCCATATCCCCATCACTCATCATTACTGGTGTATATCATCCATATCCCCATCACTCATCATTACTGGTGTATATCATCCATATCCCCATCACTCATCATTACTGGTGTATATCATCCATATCCCCATCACTCATCATTACTGGTGTATATCATCCATATCCCCATCACTCATCATTACTGGTGTATATCATCCATATCCCCATCACTCATCATTACTGGTGTATATCATCCATATCCCCATCACTCATCATTACTGGTGTATATCATCCATATCCCCATCACTCATCATTACTGGTGTATATCATCCATATCCCCATCACTCATCATTACTGGTGTATATCATCCATATCCCCATCACTCATCATTACTGGTGTATATCATCCATATCCCCATCACTCATCATTACTGGTGTATATCATCCATATCCCCATCACTCATCATTACTGGTGTATATCATCCATATCCCCATCACTCATCATTACTGGTGTATATCATCCATATCCCCATCACTCATCATTACTGGTGTATATCATCCATATCCCCATCACTCATCATTACTGGTGTATATCATCCATATCCCCATCACTCATCATTACTGGTGTATATCATCCATATCCCCATCACTCATCATTACTGGTGTATATGCATCCATACCCCATCACTCATCATTACTGGTGTATATCATCCATACCCCATCACTCATCATTACTGGTGTATATCATCCTTACCCCCATCACTCATCATTACTGGTGTATATCATCCATACCCCATCACTCATCATTATTACTGGTGTATATCATCCATACCCCATCACTCATCATTACTGGTGTATATCATCCATACCCCATCACTCATCATTACTGGTGTATATCATCCATACCCCCATCACTCATCATTAATGGTGTATATCATCCACACCCCCATCACTCATCATTACTGGTGTATATCATCCATACCCCCATCACTCATCATTACTGGTGTATATCACTCATACCCCATCACTCATCATTACTGGTGTATATCATCCATACCCCATCACTAATCATTACTGGTGTATATCACCCATACCCCCATCACTCATCATTACTGGTGTAGATCATTTATATGCCATCACTCATCATTACTGATATATATAATCTATATTCCCATCACTCATCATTACTGGTGTATATCATCCACACCCCCATCACTCATCATTACTGGTGTATATCATCCATGCCCCCATCACTCATTATTACTGGTGTATATCATACATACCCCAACACTCATCATTACCGGTGTATATCATCCATACCCCATCACTCATCATTACTGATATATAATCTATATCCCCATCACTCATCATTACTGATATATAATCTATATCCCCATCACTCATCATTACTGGTGTATATCATCCATACCCCATCACTCATCATTACTGGTGTATATCATCCATACCTCATCACTTATCATTAATGGTGTATATCATCCATACCCCCATCACTCATCATTACTGGTGTATATCCTCCATACCCCATCACTCATCATTAATGGTGTATATCATCCATACCCCCATCACTCATCATTACTGGTGTATATCATCCATACCCCATCACTCATCATTACTGATATATATAATCTATATCCCCATCACTCATCATTACTGGTGTATATCCTCCATACCCCATCACTCATCATTACTGGTGTATATCATCCATATCCCCATCACTCATCATTACTGGTGTATATCATCCATACCCTATCACTCATTATTACTGGTGTATATCATCTATATCCCTATTACTCATTACTGGTGTATATCATCCATACCCCATCACTCATCATTACTGGTGCGTATCCGTCCTATCACCTATCCGTTCTATCACGTATCCGTCCTATCACCTATCCCTTCTATCGCGTATCCGTCCTATCACCTATCCCTTCTATCGCGTATCCGTCCTATCACCTATACATTCTATTGTGTATCCGTCCTATCGCGTATCTGTCCTATTACCTATACATTCTATCGTGTATCCGTCCTATCACCTATACATTCTATCGTGTATCCGTCCTATCACCTATACATTCTATCGTGTATCCGTCCTATCACCTATCCGTTGTATTGTCCTATCTAGTATCCGACCTATCGCATATCCCTCCTATCGTCCTATCACGTATCCGTCCTATCGTCATATCATGTATCGGACCTATCGCGTATCCGACTTATCCTGTATAACTGGGTATGTGTGTATAGTTGTACTCTCTGTCATATGGTCCTAGTTGTCATCTTGCGGCTCAGGGTCACTGGAGCTGGAGTTGTGTCTGTCTAGAATAACTCTACAGTTAATGTGTGAAATGCGTGGCAGACGCTATCGTGTATCTGTTCTATCCTTGAGGGTCACTGGAGCTGGAGTTGTATCTGTCTAGAATAACTCTACAGTTAATGTGTGAAATGCGTGGCAGACGCTATCGTGTATCTGTTCTATCCTTGAGGGTCACTGGAGCTGGAGTTTTGTCTGTCTGGAATAACTCTACAGTTACTGTATGAAACGCGTGGCAGACGCTTTGCTCTGAATCCAGCTTCCTGGATGAGCAAAGGAATTAAGAGCACTGACCCCAGCAAGCAGACACCCCACAGTCCCCGTCCAGTGTTTCGCTAACCTTCTGCTCCTGGAGTTGAGCCTTCACCACTTTAGCCTCAGCGGATGGAGGTTTCTGGGCCTCTGTTAGTTCCTCCATCTCTGAAACCCAGCTGAGTACAGTGTCCATGTTGTCTGAGGGTTCTGGCAGTGCGAGAGCGTGCTGGGAGACCTGCAATAGAGACATGTATTGTGACTGCTGGCTATGCCCCATGCAACTGCTAACAGCTGGTCATAGTTTATCGTCATGTATCAGTATATTCTTCCTGTGTGACATGTATGACCCCCACATAACAGCCGGTCACAGTGTTTATTGTCATGTGATCAGTATATTCTTCCTGTGCGACATGTATGACCCCATATAACAGCCGGTCACAGTGTTTATTGTCATGTGATCAGTATATTCTTCCTGTGTGACATGTATGACCTCTACATAACAGCCGGTCACAGTGTTTATTGTCATGTTATCAGTATATTCTTCCTGTGTGACATGTATGACCCCATATAACAGCCAGTCACAGAGAGACAATGACAGGACACTGACCGTCTTACTAAACGCGTCCCATTGTCCCACTCGGTACTGAGTCTCCGTCTGGGCCTCCCGACTGGTCTGGACCTGTGAAACGACACAAGGTTTATTCTTCACAGATGTAATAAAAGCACCAGGTCCTGAAACACAGAGGAGCTGATCCAGTGACCGGAGACCGAGAAAAGAAGGAAAAACGCAACTTTCTTCTCCTACTTCAACCTCACAAATCCTGAGCAGATCTATTGTACCTGCAGACCAGAGCTGATGTTTCGTAGATAGTATCTGTACTGTGTCTGTACTGTATCTGTACTGTGTCTGTACTGTGTCTGTACTGTATCTGTACTGTGTCTGTACTGTATCTGTACTGTTATGATACTGCATCTCTACTGTGTCTGTAGTGTATCGGTAGTGGTTCTGTATTGTGTCTGTACTGTATTTGTAGTGTATTGGTGGTGGATCTATACTGTATCTGTACTGTATCAGTAGTGGATCTGTACTGTGTCTGCACTATAACTGTACTGTATCGGTAGTGGATCTGTACGGTGTCTGTACTGTGTCTGTAGTGGATCTGTACTGTATCTGTACTGTGTCTGTACTGTGTCTGTACTGTGTCTGTACTGTGTCTGTAGTGGATCCTGTACTGTGTCTGTACTGTGTCTGTACTGTGTCTGTACTGTGTCTGTAGTGGATCTGTACTGTGTCTGTACTGTGTCTGTAC
>WWET01012918.1:0-10030 GCA_011038615.1 Limnodynastes dumerilii | reverse complement strand
TATACTGGAGGGTGGAAGGACGTGTATATACTGGAGGGTGGTAGGACATGTGTATATACTGGAGGGTGGCAGGGACGTGTATAAGTAGGTTTAAAGGAAATGTAGTTGATCTTTGGAATATCCTCCTATGGGAGGTGGTAGAGGTAACACAGTAAAACTGTTTATTTCTGCTTAGGATAAATATGAGGATATTCTAAATGTTAAAGTAAGTTGCGGGTCATACAGGATCCAGGGTCAGTACAGACAGTGTACAGAATGTCTGGACGGAGCTCTTATCTGCCGTCACTTTCTATGTTTACTTGTTTTGTAGTTACTTACGGTGTACAGTATCCAGGAAAGATCATTAACCTTTAACTAAACAGATAACGAATCCATTCACTGCATAGAACATGACGAGAGTGACCTCCGTGCAGACTATTCCTGTGTGTAATTCTCTCCTCCTCTCGCTCCTGTCTCCTGTAAGATGAATCGGTGGAGATCAGTCTGGATGTGTACGTCAGCAAGGACTCTGTCACCTTACTGAACTCCGGCCAGGACAGCATTGAAGATATACTGGTCCTTCACCTGGACCGCGGCAAGGATTACTTCCTCACCATCAGCGGCAGCTACCTGGCCAGCTGCTTCGGAACCTCTTTAGAAGCCTTGTGCCGAATGAAGAGGCCCATCCGGGAAATCCCAGTTACCAAACTCATTGACCTGGTGAGATACCGCTGCCTCTTGTTCTATGCTGTGATGTTCCGTGTAGTGTCATCGCTTCAGAATATCTCTCGTCGTTCTATAAACATGAGGATTTTACATACAGGTAGAATATTCTTATTTCATCGGGAGGCTCTATATGAAAAGTAAGGTCAGGTGTGATATAATATCAAAGGACGGATCCAAAGGGACGATTCTAAGGCAGTCTGATCACCGGGCAATCTGTATGAAGGAATCCACAGTCGTTAGCCCAAAGTACCCCCTCCCCATTGCAGCTGTGCCTCTAATCATGCAGATGTACCTCTAATCTCTATTGGTAGGCAGAGAGAAGGTTAGCCTATAGCACACATTGTAACATCAAGCAAGCCCCACCCCCTTACCGTCACAAAGCAGCCCCTCGGAATTGTACAGCACGATAGGTCGTTATCTTGGACGCTTGCACAGAGTGGATAAGTGGCTGCAATCTGCACGGGAAAGGGGGGATTTGTATTTCTGGGTCCAGTCTTGTTTAAAAGATAAAACCATTGCACAACGGGGCGGATTCAGATTTGGAAATAATTGCTCATAAAGGGGTAAATCTGCAGCTTAGTAACACCACGTTGATTTGCAGGGAAAGGGGTACATTTATTTTGTGCACTCTGAATGACTGGAGATGTTTTGCAGCTTCTCTAATTTAGAGTTTAACAATCAAGTTGCTCCGTATTTGTGTGCCATAATCTAAATCAGACGGGTTATTCCCTGCACGCACGTCTGTTACTGTGTATCCCTCCATCCTGGTCGTTACAGGGGCAGACGTGCGCCTCATGCGGTTACTCTAATGATCTGTGTAACGTTCCCTTGTTCCTCTGTGGTTGTCATATGCCTGTCATTTTAATGGTTAAAGTTACTGGTTCTGATCCAGAGCTGATAGTAACTGCAGAAGAAGGTGAAAGTCTGCGCCGGTACTATCCGTGTTCATTGATTGTGAGCTCTTGTGCACTAGGCCCTCTGTCCTCCACCTCCTCCGGTGCCACCTCTGTACCTGAATGGTTTTGTATTTATGTCTTGCTGCCACATTTGTGTCATCACTTGTGCCCCCATATGACGTGTTTATGTCCACGCAGTATCCATGTCACATCTATACTTGACATCACCTGTACGGCGTTATGGACCCTTTATGGTGCATTATAAATACATGTCATTAATATAATAACAGCAAAAAAGTCAATCTGCATCTTGTCTGAAGCAATGCTGAACTGACCTGAGAGGCTAATGCTCTGCAGCTCAACTCTAAATTACATTTTAGAAATAGAACGTTAAACATTTGTGTGCAGTAAGCAGAGTCAGCAAGTCATTACCCTGCATGCAGAGAGGTCATTCATTGCACATTGCAGTGGGGTGAGTCTGGGTTCAGATTCTCACCTTTCAGCACAATTCCTCTTAGCCCTGAATCTTCCTCACTGTGGGCGTGATCCAGCGATAGTAATAGCAGTCGTCTGTCCGAGTGTACTGCGCCGTGCGAGGAATTCTGCATCGTAACATCGTCTGCGGGGAATAACGTATGTAATACGCGCATAGTTCTGGATCAGGTCCTGTGTGTAAATCTGCGTCTATCCTGAAGCCATCCCAGACCCTGTGACCACTCCACTGTATGGACATGAACACATTCACATCTTATTTACCTTCCTGATTATAATTACGGAATCAGTGCACGCATAATGCATCCTGTCCTGTGTTCATTCGCATGATGTGTGACGCCCTCCCTGTGTACCGCTGTGATGAAGCGTCCCTTACAGCACACGATCAGACAATGGTTCCCTATACACAGGCGATGCCGCCGTCTCCATATTCATGTAAAAAAATAAAATAATTGTCAGCAGAACGTTTATAATGTTCTCATCACAATCACATAAAGATTTATGAGCTTCACCCAGCACATGAGTCCCCGGTCTAGAGGCTGATCCAGAGTTTGTGTCAACAAACAGGAGGCGCAAATTCATTTCACGGAAAAACATTTTCCTTTTACAAGCAAAACCTGAACTGCCTTTTTTTTTTTAAAGAAATCTGGATACAGTTTAAATGTGCTTTTTCCAACAGCGTAGTGTAAAGCTGGGCACACACAATACTATATATAAAACTTAGTGTGCATGGATAAACCCATATATATAACTCTGGATTCTGAACCTCTGCTTCAACAAACATTTTAATCAGAGGCATCCGCAATACGGGAAGCAGAGGAAGCATGGTAGCAAAGCAGCTTGGGACAACGTGCGCTCTGAGTTTCCAAAAATCCAGCAAAAAAAAGTCCACCCAGCTTTACCCGTTTTGCCATTATTCCCCACTCTGCATCGCCCCCTAGTGTTCTAAACATAGTAACTGCTGGCAGACTTAAATATTTAAACATAAACACCTCTATACCATTTTCCTATCATCTTATAGAGTTTAATTGTAGTTATTTACCTGTAAAATGAATGTCTGTGGTTAAAGCGACGTTATCTTATTAATGTGTACTCCAGGTCAGCAGATGAAGCCAGTATTCGGCCGGTACACAGTAAGCCTAGATTAGGTGCAGGCTACGTTTAATGACCCATCTACTGTGCGGGAGCTGTGAGATAAACATGAGACCAGGTCTGTCCCGAATCATCTGCTTTCCACCTACTAATGAAGATCTTGTTCCTCTCTCCTCCTCTTCCTCTCTCTTTTCTCTTCCTCTGCCCTCAGGGAGAAGACAGCTTCTCAGAGAAGGTAACACATCCTCCAGACCCCGTGTCCTCCTCTCTCCTTGTGTCTTTGTGGGTCTGTTCCTTTGCTGTATGTCTGTGCTTTGCGGTGTGTCCCTTACCTTGACAGTAATCATATGGCTATTGCGCTATCCCTGCCCGGCCGTTATCACTCCTGATGGGCTCATTTCCGGTATTATTTGCGATGCCGCCTCTGCGTTTCACAAACACTTTTGACTGAAGTTTTAATATTTTTTTGTGTTCAGTATCCCCCAGTGGAACATAAAGATCCGATACATTCAGACAGTGAAAAGGTTATGCACACAGGCGTTATGTTCACTGGTCCCCAGGCTCTGTAAAGACAGTAAATAGTTGTCCGCAGGCTCTGTCTAATACTGAACTGACCATTGATGCAGTGATAAGAGCGCGATTCACCGATACGATGGTCTCCGTTTGGAAAGACTATTGTACTACAGCTGAATGCAGACTGCGGAAGCGACAGTGTCAGTCCTGCAATTGCCAATTAACCCTTCCCTAACCTTAGCCCTCCCTTTCCTGTAGCCTAACCCTAACCCTCCATTCCCTACAGCCTAACCCTAACCCTCCATTCCCTGCAGCCTAACCCTAACTGCATCCCCAAAGCAGAGATACATTAACTTTCTCAAACACAGCTTTCCTGAACAAGACAACTGTCAACAACACGTATTTTGCATCGTAGATTAAATAGAATCACTTCGGTTTTGTAAATAATTTTTTTAATAAAGTTCGATGAGTAATTCACTTTCTCCAATACTAAATGATAGGGACTTTGTTTGATATTTAAGCCCTTCAGTCAAAACCTGTTATGTGAAATGTGACGTTTGAGTGATTTTTTGCAGAAATACCAATTATTTTACATCTTTAACCTTCCTTAAAGAGTGTACACCCCTGAAACTAGCAATTAGAAATTATTATTATATTTTAAGTTGTAAGAAATGTGAAGATGACTAAAGTCTAAAACACAAGTTGATTGATATTAAAGAGCATCTTTTAATTTATGTGCAAAGTGTTTTGGGTTCTATTAGAAAGTAAATGGTAATATACTGCAGATTTGCAGCGTGCAATACAGATACATAACAAACCTAATTTATTATATAGTGGGTGCTATCCATTTTTTTTTCCACTAATGGATCCATTGTGTTTATAAAGGTTTTAGTGACAATGCTGAAAATTCTGCAGTAAATATAATTTTCCAATGATCGACTACACCAGTGTTTCCTAATCATAGCTGAGATTAATGATAAACGTTTCAGAGTTTTAATCCTATGATTTAGAGTTTCGCTTTGTGTGTTAATAGAACTGCAGCTCGTGTCTGTGTTGTTGTGCTGTTTGCTCTCCTTATTGAGTGTGTTTTGTGCCCAGTTGCTGTTTATCATTCTCCTAAAAAGATATTGCATTTACACAAACACAAAGATAACGTGCTCATAGATTCAGATTAGATTGCACAGAAGTGCTGGGTGTACATTATAGTATTTTCACCCAATTTTCGTTCCGGTCACACAATAAATGACCGTTTTAAGATATCGTATTACTGTACACGCTCGCACAATCTTATTTTTATCGTGGCAAAGCACATCGCGTCTTTTGGTTTAATTCTATAAACCGCATTTTTGTCGTTCCAATTTTGAAGTGTGTACTCACCCACAAGCGTCTGTCCAGCGGTTCCGCTGATTGTTCCTACGACAGGGAGGCCTTTCTACGTCTACATATTTAAATCTATGATGTCACGATTATTAGAGCAGAGGGTAATGGGAGATAAATCACAGATCTGCCGGTAAATCATTTGGTCATCAGGAATTTCAATCGTTGGTAAATTTGTTCAATATATCACATCTGATGAATGTTACGTAGTGAATCTTGCAATGGTTATCAGTATATTGTTTATGGTTATATCAATAGATTTCGCTTGTTTGTGTGTATAATCTACAGGTGGATAACAGTCTGTAATAAAACAATAATTTGGTTAAACAAACACCAATAATCTAAAACCTCGATAATTGTCGTTCAACCTTTCTAATTGATTATATTTTACACAACGTTTCTAAATTTGTTCCTAATATGTATAATTTAATGTCCTAGTTGGCGGTGGATGGATGTTGCGCATTTCTTGGTCGCCCTCTGTGTACTGTTATAGTGGATTTTGGATGTGATCGGTATTGTAGAGTAGATCCCGCTGACAGGTGCTTTATACGATGTGTCTGGGTAGACACAGGAGAGAGAGATAATAGATCCTTTGCTCTTGGCTGTAACGTAACCTCAGAGATTTATTTTATCGTCCGTTTTGTTCCCCAGGAGAAAGCGGTTCTGCA
Source organism: Limnodynastes dumerilii (assembly GCA_011038615.1). Lineage (NCBI taxonomy): Eukaryota > Metazoa > Chordata > Amphibia > Anura > Limnodynastidae > Limnodynastes > Limnodynastes dumerilii. Next base: position 4,287 of record WWET01012918.1, on the reverse strand, counting down.
GATGCTGCCTGAAGACATGGACGGGGCCACTGACAAACCTCTGAAGATCCCTAAAGAGATCTGGCTGCTAGTGGATCACTTGTATAAGAATGCCTGTTGCCAGGTGCGTGCTCTCGTTACAGATCCGGTGACATGGACTGATCCTCAGACGGCTTAGGTCACAGGCGTCTAACACGTCGCTGTTCTCTTGCAGGAAGATCTTTTCCAAACTCCGGGAAAGCAGGAAGAGTTGCAGCAGATCATCGACTGCTTAGATACCAGCATTCCAGACACCATCCGTATCCTTATCCAAAACACGGGGCGGATCCCAGCGACCGATTGAGGATCTGCAAGTAACGGCTGTGTAGGGATCCTCAATCGAAAGTGAACGATATCCACGCACTCTCCTCTCACCTACAGACGTCCATTAGTCTTGTCCTTGCTTTCATTCTTGTGACTGACGCAAGTGAAAAATGGTGACAGCGCCTAAGTCTGGATGGGCACGCACATAGAAAGTGACGGCAGATTAGAGACATGTGGCCCATCCAGTCTGCCCATTTGTTGATATCAAACTATATTGACCCTAGACTTTTTTTTACGATTTATATTTATCCCGAGAATGTTTACACCGTTCTTATCAGATGGGAGATTATTCCACTTATCTATCACCCTTTCAGTGTCATCATCCACACTTTTCCTCTGAATCTACCACCCTCCACTTTATATTCATGCCCTCGTGTTCTATTACACCTCTTTCTTTGATAAATGTCCCTCTTGTTCTTGAGTACACCCCTTGATATATATGAAAGCTGCTATCATATCCCGCTGGCCCTTCTCTGCTCCAAGCTATACATGTTTACTTCCTCTAGTCTGTCTCTGTATGGTGTGTGACACTCTGTATGGTGTGTGACACAGGCCATGCACCATTTTAGTTGCCCTTCTCTACTCCAAGCTATACATGTTACTTCCTCTAGTCTGTGTCTGTATGTTGTGTGGCACAGACCAGGCACCATTTTAGTTGCCCTTCTCTGCTCCAAACTATACATGTTTTTTGTATGTTGTGTGACACAGGTCATGCACCATCAAGAGATATCTGAAATAAGGCTTCGGTCCACTGTAATTTGCGGGTTGATTACTTACCTGCTACTTATAACTTGTATGCATCCATTTCAGTCCTTACCTGGTTTTGGGGTCCCGGTGAAGAGGTAGAGCCTCAGGAAACAGTTATAGAAATCATCCGGTGGGTGAATAACTGGGGTCAGGCAGGTGCAGAGTAATCAATGTGCTCATCACTTGTCACAATCTTGATAACTGTTTTCTTCTGTTAACTTCTACTTGTTATTTACGGATCGTTTTCAAACTGACCATAAACACAATGGGGTAGATCCAGAACTACGTGTGCCGTACGTATATTCGCGGAGCGTATTTTCGTACATGTAAGTTCGCTACACTCCCCTCGGCACACCCCTTGCACGGACGTATTTTGTCAAAATACGCTACCCAAACCCTACCTTAACTTTTCCAAACGTAACAGCGTACGTCCGCTACCGGATGACTGCGCAACGCAAACGTACGCAGCTTAGCACGCCCATACTGTACACTTTAAATACCGCCCCCCGCCTACTACACGTAAAACGCACGTATTGTTGACTAACGTAAATTTGGCACGCCCACACGTAAGTATTTACGTGAGACATACGTGAATCACCCATACGTCGTCCAAAATTACGCTACGTGAATGTGTGTATTTTCTATGGTGCGCATGCGCAGTGCGTTCAAATCTGCGAATTTACGTCTCCGCCACGCGTAAAATCGCGGAAAAGCGTAGTTCTGGATCTGCCCTAATGTTCTGACTGTTGATCCATTGCACTATTGGACAACATTTTAATTCTCATTTCTTAACGTTTGTTTCATTTCTTGATTGTATAAACGAAGTAGAGTTTTGAAATCCTCCCTTTACAGCTTTGTAAAACCATCATCGTTGAAGAACTTTTTCCTCTTTGCTAACAAAACTTTAAAAACGCGTTGCACAGTGTCGATATATTCAGCAAACATCTGAACTAGCCAAGCACAGCATAAAAACACAACGCCCCTGAAACCATGAATAAATCTAATGCCTGGTTTGCCTCTGAGCATGACAATCCTGTTACGCGTTTCCCCTAACACCGTTCCCCAGCCGGCAGCAACCATTCTGTAGCCGAGGCGCTCCTGATCTTTTTGGAAGCTCTGCCAGAGCCGGTGATTTGTTACGAGCTGTACCAGCGATGCATCGACTGCTCCCATGACTCACGGCTCTGCCGACAGGTCTGTATCGGTGTCTGATTGCCAACCTCACCAGCTAGATACTGGCAATAGAGCCTGGTGATGGGCATTGTGGGAACTGGGGTGTATTTTTTTACAGCTATGGTTTTCAATGACTGTCCGTCCTATTGTTCAGTAGCTTATAAGAGCGTGTTCCATTTTCTTAATATCCAGGTGATCTCGCAACTTCCAAGAGTTCATCGCAACGTGTTCCGCTATTTGATCGCGTTTCTCCGCGAGCTACTGAAATACACAAGTGACAACAACCTGAGTGCAAGTCTGATTGGTAAGAGTTATAATCTGGACTCTCCTATCATTATCCGGGTGTCTATAATTGGGCCCCACCTTGTAATCCTCTGAGGGCCCATTCTTTGTCTTGAAATAGCTTGAGTGCAGCGAAACGCGTTTAAGAACAAATGAGAAAAAGAAATAGAAGACATTCTGAATGTGTCTCTTAAGAGAACGCTAGCGCAATTATCGCTCCCATAACAGGGATCATTTTCCACAAGGGAAGGGTCTCGATATCGGGGTCATTCAGATTGGCTCTGCTTAATATATCTAGCACCTGATATAGATTAAGCAGCCATAAGATCGAATAATTGTACCAGAGCGTTACTGGTTAGATTAAATCTCTTTCACGCCTGCTCACTACAGTGATTATTGATCCTGATCACCCGATAACTTACTGGACGATTGGGCTGATAATCGCTCTAGTCTATGGTCAGGTTTAGTTTAGAGGTCATTTTCTTTAATTGAATGAGGATAAAGGACAAATGTTACCATCAATTTTTATTAATTCACAGTTCATTCTTTCACAGCTTTTCTTGCTTTTTGGTTTTAATGTTTCCATGTTTCTTAGTGTGTTCGTAGTGAGACTAGAATTCAATAAAAGAGAACAGATTTCATTTGAATCAATATGTCATAAAAATAAAATTGGGCTGATTCAGAGCTACTCTTACACCTTTGAGCAATATCGTGTTGAACTTCAAGGGGAGGCAAATGTAAACTGTGAAAGCAGAATTAGAGTTGAGAGGTGAAGTTTCTTAGCTCAGCTCTAGTTTATAGATGAAACATAAAGCTCTGCGGTATGTGAGGTCTATGTGTAAAGTAGTTTTCCTGCATGCAAAGGAATATAAATTAAGTAGCTACTTTGCAAAATGGTTTAGCCAAGAGCTGTATTCTTGCACCTGTTTTGCCCTTACTCCCAAACTTTTGATCAGCCCTGTAATATTTTAAAATTAATATTAGAAAGTCGTACCCTTAATTAAGATCCTTATTATTATATTATATTTCACTTAGTAACTATATATTTCTTTGCCTGCAGCTACTGTTTTCACAAGTCTCCTCCTCCGACCTCCTCCAAACCTGGTTGGGAAGCAGACAGCCAGCGAGCGTCAGCGGGGGAGCACATTCATCCTGGGTTTTCTGCTGACGGGAGACGAGGAATGAGATCCGCTCGAAGTACGATATAAACACGGCACAAGACTTACCTTAACCTCTGTCCATGGCAGAGACGCGAGGAAAAACCTTCAAGTCATAACGTTACTGTGCTCCACCACATTGGAGGTGTAGCCGTCCAGCGTTTTCTCCGCGGGAGACTGTGATGCGTCAGTGATGCGGAGCGGTCTCCAGAGGTCTTCGCTGGTCCACATGAAACACGGGTCCCTTATTACTTTACCTATAGCGGTTTGGCTCTCACCCTTTTGTCCGCTCTTTACACTGGTGCCATAGTCCTTGTTCACTTTTTATGTGCGATACAATTCTATTTAAGTGTCCTTTGCTCCGTTCTGCAGACCCTTCTCCTAGTACGTATGATGTGACTCACTAATGCGTTTCATGGATTCTACACGCGTTTCGCTTGGAGAACTGATGAAGACTATATCTGATATTTGTTCGATGTCTAGGCTCATTTCCCGTCCTACTGTTTCAGATACAACGTTGACACATTCAATGTAACACTAGCGCTTTCTCCACCACTGCCCCCTTCCCTTATAGCTCCTCCTCTTC
>WWET01012917.1:0-10034 GCA_011038615.1 Limnodynastes dumerilii | reverse complement strand
AAAATTCTGACGGGCGGTGAGCTGCAAAGGTCCAGAGGTCGGGAGCCAGAAGCAGTGACAGAAAGGGAATCGGACGCAGAGGAAATAAGTCGGGTTGGTGAATGGCAGATTGATGAGAGCAGGAGTCGGAGGAGGAAATAAAGATATAGGGCTATATTTCCGAAAAAAGCCTGGCAGCTTCCCCTTTAAAAGTTATTAAAACTCACCCCTCCGCCGAGGTCCCTCGAAGTCCCGCGATGTGCTCTGCCGCATAGCAGGCAACTTCATATCGAATGAAGTCCCTCGCATGCGCAGAGACTACACTCCCGGACTTAGAACATTTCAACCACAGATATGAAAACCCACTGCGCATGCGCAGGGTCTTCATATCGGGGCTGGAATCTTCTGAGTCGGACGCGTCTCCGGGACAGGTGAGTTTTATCTTTTTTTAATCTTATTTAATGTTTTTAATGTTATTTTTTAGTTTTTTTTAGTTTTTTTTTTTTTAAATGACCGCATCCTCCTTTATCCCAGCGGTCTCCCCATACATGCCCCACTTTTCCTCCCCCTAATAACAGCTATTAGGGGGAGGAAAAGGGGGGAATATGGGACGATTGCTGGGATGAAGTCACTAATGCCATTCTGAGATGGCGTTATTTTTTCCTTCGGTGCCGAATGAGAATTTCGGCACTGTGGGATAGTAGATTGTAATTAGTGCTGGCACCCGTTAAGATCAACGGGCTAGCGAAGACTGAGGAAGTGTTTTTGCATCGCCATGGAAACAGCAGATTTCCATGGCGAATGCAGCTTTGTAAATTGTACAACTTCATTTTCTAGTGATAATGGGCCTGATCCAGACCTACGCCGATGCGCTCTGCTTACTGAAGCATAGCATATCGGCGTTCACTTTCCCCGACACTCCCCCTGTGCGGGCGTATGGCCCCTGCCTTATGCCGGCTGAAGGCTACCCTAACTTCAGCCGGCTTAAGGAAGGGGCCATACGCTCGCATAGGAGCGTATGACCGCCTATGCGCTGTGGTTACTAAAGCACAGCGTATCGGCATTCACTTTCCCCAACACTCCCCCTGTGCGGGCGTATGGCCCCTTCCTTCCGCCGGCTTAAGGCTACCCTAACTTCAGCCGGCGTAAGGAAGGGGCAATACGCTCGCACAGGAGCGTATGGCCGCCTAGCTCACCATCCCACCCTCATTAAACTAGCTCCCCCCACCCACCTACACTAACCTGAACGTAGGTACGCTGGGGGACATCTTCTCCAGCGTCCCCACGGCGCTGCTACAGACGCCTGATCCACGATCGGGCGTTGCCGTAGCGACGCTGGGCAACATCTGCCAGGCGCATGCGCAGATCGGCTTTTCAGCCGATCTTACGCTTACGCCCGCCGTCCTAGCGATGGCGGGCGTAGGTCTGGATCAGGCCCAATGAGCGTGTTAGTGTTAAAACAGCCATTATCACCCGAAAATTTAGATAGTGAATATAGCCCATAGTGATAATGCAGAGATAGATGGTGAAGCAGAGGAGGGATTGTGGTGAACATTTGGGAAAGAAAGTGTGACTGTGAAAACGGAAGCATAAATAAGATTGCTGTCAGACTGAAAGTAGGAGTTGGAGGTGCACATAAGTTAGGCGATTCTTCCAGGTTGCTGAAAAGGGTGAAAACAATATTCTTTTCCTTGTGGTGACACAAATGATAAGTTACAGATAGGAATTTATTATCTCCTTCTACACCAAGTGGTTATCAGCTGGCCTACAACTATTGTCTGACATTTAAGGAATATACATTGTTGTGCATCTTGCCTGAAGCCTGCTAATTAATTGTTTATAAGATCTGCTTGATTTTTACTGCCCTAATATACTAGCTAATTATCTAGTAGTCATTGCATGATTGATATCGCTTTATCTGGCCAGTTAACTGACTGCAGAGTACTGTATATGCTGTTTGAAACCCGTTATTTAATTCTTTAAACGTGCTTATTGCAATGTCACTATCTTACTGTACCAGCTAAATGTACAAGAGTTATTTGCATGATTGATATTGCTCGACTTTGCTAGTTAATTGATTGCAAAGTTTAAAATTGTGTTGAACATTATAAAGAGAAAAACATTGGTTTCCTTTGTGAAAGTTTTCTGCTACTTAGCTATACTTACCAAGAAACTAAACAAGAGAAAAAATAAGTAAAACTAAAACGTGATACATAACCTAAAAAATGTGTCAGTTTATTATTTTCTGGAGTCGTCCATTTCCGAATTCACTCACCACAAAACTTACCTGTATACCTTGTTATTCCAGAGTGTTACACTGGGTGTAAAGCTGGGTACACACTACTGCTTTATTCTAACGACTATTGTTCCAATAACATGATAAGTCATCATTTATATAATTATATAGTGCAAGTTTGTACGCTACCTGGACGTTACCCAATACACAAAAACGTTTGATTGCATATTTTAAACTGATTTATTTTATTATTTTATTATTTATCCCCAGTGTTTACTGGGCTCCTTAAATGGACCGCAAAATATCTTCATCCACATTGTGTATTATTGCAGCGGACCTCTAGTTATTGTTAGGCATCACTGATAAGTGTAGATGGAGGGATATCACGGATTGAGAAAGTGAATGGGTGAGGTATGCCAAACGGCATACTCACCCATTCATTTAAAAAAAGTAGAAAAAGTTAAGTATTCGAAAAAGGGACATCCGAAAAGAAACTTTAGGATATCCCTTTTTTGGTAATCACATTTTCTTAGCACAGATTGCAACCGGTATTTCTCAAGGCTGCAAGAAATACCTAGAAGACAGTGATAACTAGACATAGGATTATATGCACTATCAAAATGCCAAAATATGCATGCAAATATGCACTAAAAAAGGGCGAAATATGCACAAAATATGCACAATCAAAATACTATTTATTATTAGCATTAACAGGTAAATTGGCCTGGGTAATTTTTTATCCAAGATTCCATTAAAATCTGGGTATTTTTTTTCACTGGCGGCATTATTTCAACCAAAATAAGATTTTCGGTGGTTAACAAACATAGCGAGCAATTGAATGACAAACAATTGAATTGCGTGAAGCAACGAGTGCCGTACTCCCTTCCCCCACACGTGCCGCATCCCGCCAACGCTTACGCCTAGTGCAAGCCAGCAGATCGGGTTCAGTGCGCTTGCCGAGTGCATGTGAGGTGCACGTCACTGGCTGCGGCCCACCACCGTTCCCGCGTAATACAACACGCCTAACACATTTAACTACTGAAATAAGCACTGTCAATGAAAAAGTAATAAAATATGCAATAACGCTATAAAAATAGCATTTTATGCATTTGCATATGCAAACATGCAAATGCATATAATCCTATGTCTAGTGATAACTGAATAAATTCTATGCTATGGATTTATGTTCTTTATAGTTGTGTTATTATTTATGACACCATGCAGGAGAAATGATTAATGTTTATAGAAATAACAAGGATCTATATTATTTGTCATTTGCCATCCTTATAAAAAAAAACATTTACATTTATAATAATCATTTACATTCCAGGCTAGCTGAATTATGTATAATTTCATTTGCACATTTAGCATTGTCAGTCTGTAATTCAAGAGGGAATTTCAAAGCAATTGTTTACATACAGGCTGTAAATGACTAAACATTATTATTTTTTTTATTTATTAGTATTCCAGTAATGTCAAAAACAAGAAATGTGTTAAATGGTGTGTGTGTTCATGCAGTGTGTATTATTATGGTAGCACTTTAGTGCTTTATTGATATATAGTTAGTTAAATTAATTCATAAATGTTGGGCTTAAAATGCATAAAAGAAAAAATACAAAACAATATTATAACTATTTAAAAAAAAAAAATATGTAAAAATGTATGTAATAAATATCCCATGGGAAACATATTATACAGTTGTATTCTTAGTAAATAAAATTTAATGTCCACAAGATACTTTAAACCCAGTTTGAATAAGTGTGAAATAGTTTAATTTTGGCAAATAATATCAATAACTTTGTAATTTAATTCTTGTATTAATCACTTATTGATATTACTAAATGTAGCTGTCATGATCACGGTACTTTTCACTGCACATTACAGACCTGATTCAGACTCAAGAATGAGCTTGAAATTAAGAGAGGAAAGCTACTCCTGGGCTAAACCATGTTGATTTCAGGGGAGTCAAGGTAATTGTATTCTTTGCATGCAGGGATATATCTTTGAATTGCTTACTGCACACAGATACCGACCAGCTCTACTATCACACTGTTATTTAGACTTGGGATAGGAAATTTCACCTCTCAACACTAACACTGCAGCAGATGAAATATGACTTCCTGCAATCACCATGGTTTAGAATTGCTTACTGCACACAGATACTGACCAGCTTTACTATCACACTGTTATTTAGACTTCGGATAGGAAACATCACCTCTCATCTCTAATACTGTTTGCAACAGATGATACATGACTCCCCTGCAATCACCATGGTTTAGCCCAGGAGTAACTTTCCTCTCTTAATTTCAATTCCTTCTTAAGTCTGAATTAGGCCCATGGGCCAGATCCTAAACTACGTACGCGAGCGACTTTACACTAGCCGCTGACGTAAAATCGCTCATTAGTATTTACTGCGCATGTGCACGGCAGATGTTACGCCACGTAACTCTGAACACACGTACTAGCCACGTACCAGCCACATAGTTACAGCGTAGCTATGAACAAAGGGGTGTGACAGCCATACGACACCCGTAATTACGCTTCGGAGGCGGGGTGAGGCGTTTAGATCGTATGGGTGTGTGCTAAGGCACTTACGTACGTGAAGTCTTTACGTACGTCAGTAGTTACGCTAAGTTAAGGTAGGGTTTTGGCAAACATAAAACAGGCAAATTACAGTAGGTATTGTGCTCCAAGATCGAGAACAATACATAGCGGATGCCTACAGGCAACTAAAGAATGAAGTGAATCCTGTTAAATTAGAATCCCACATCAAGCTCTAGATGGGGATGCAATATCCATAAAACAGATGCATTTCCTGTATGACCCTCATCGGTTATACCCACATATTACCACTTATCAAGATTCATATAAACATCACCTCTCCTCTGGGGCAACCTATTATTTCTGGTGTGGGTTTACTTATTTCTGCTCTTTCTTCTTTTTTGGATTCACAGTTACAGCCTGACTTTATTCTGGAATCCATCAGGTTTATTTTGAAATAACTATTTTCTCTTTGATTCTAAATTTTATTTACAGGAACAAAAGCTCTTCTTTGTATCACAGTATGTTACATGCTGCAGTATGGCAGCAGCATGTAATGTTATCATTGTACTGTAGTAGGGTAGTCCAGTCCTTGTTTCCCTGTAGCATTCTTTTCTGCTAAGGATCCTAGCTGATTACGTCGCAGCTGGGATGCTCTAGCTGAGGATTTGGCTGTGCGTATTGGCAAGCATAAAACACGCAAATTACAGTAGGTATTGTGCTCCAAGATCGAGAACAATACATAGCGAATGCCTACAGGCAACTAAAGAATGAAGTGAATCCTATTAAATTAGAATCCCAGCTCTAGATGGGGATGCAATATCCATAAAACAGATGGATTTCCTGTATGACCCACATATCACCACTTATCAAGATTCATATAAACATCACCTCTCCTCTGGGATGACCTATTATTTCTGGTGTGGGCTCACTTATTTCTGCTCTTTCTTCTTTTTTGGATTCACAGTTACAGCCTGACTTTTCTCTGGAATCCATCAGGTTTATTTCGAAATAATTATTTTCTCTTTGATTCTAAATTTTATTTACAGGAACAAAAGCTCTTCTTTGTATCACAGTATGTTGGCAGCAGCATGTAATGTTATCATTGTACTGTAGTAGGGTAGTCCGTTCCTTGTTTCCTCTGTATTCTTTTTTGCTAAGGATCCTAGCTGATTACTTCGCAGCTGGGATGCCCTAGCTGAGGATTTGGCTGTGCGTATTCAGCAGGCAATGGGAATGTGGCTCTCCCCTTAAATAGCTGTTAGCAGATAGCCTCCTTACCAAGCATAGATTATAGTTCTCCTGTGTTCGTGCTCCTGTTTTGTATCGGTTTATCCTGTGATTCCTGACTGCTACCTCTCATTCTTTATTAAATGTCAAATGATTTTTAAACCTACTTGGTTCTTTTGATTCTGACTTAATGCAGCACTGCATTTGTTTGTGAGTGGCAGGCAGTCTGGTGAACATTGGAAGAGTGTGTATGGTGACAGGATGGTTTCAGTAGATGCAGGTTGTAGGTCTGCTGTTAAAGTGGACAAGTGTGGATCATGGAATAGGTGTTTTAATGGTGAACTTGGTCTGCTGTAGCATTGTGTAAACAGTTTGATTAGTAGATGGATCTGAAGAGGATTGGACATGTGTGTACCCAGCTAGACAATAGTTTTTATAGAATGGATCACTAATCTTACATGTGACAGGAAGGGCACAAGAATTTGTTGTTTTAAGACAACTCCATAAATGACGAGTTTGTTAAAAACTTTGTTATGCTACACTTGAATTTTACTTTGTGTTTCAGAACTTTTGACATTACAACATTATGAACTGAAAGTGAAACTTGTAGATAATTTATGAAACATTACTCTGATATCTAACACTAATCCCAACTGTAGGAATAGTCGCATTGCAAATACTTGCCTTTTTTGTTACATCATTCATTTTTATTTGACTTTTATTTGACTATTTCAAAGTATAATCACAGTGAATAATTTGATACATTGTCTTTGACCTGCAATAAATAAAACCAATTATGTCATCTTGAAAGTATATTATGACACACAATTGCAAAGAACTATTTCATTAGCCTCAGTGTTACTAAATTGTTCATTTTATGTGCTGACGATGATTGTTTTTCATTTGGGAACAGGAAATATTGTTGCATTCTAGCAATTAATGTTTAAGAATAGTCAATTATGCTTCACTGCTTTGCTCTAATGATCAGTCTCTATTGGGAAATACACTTTCATTAGTAATGCTGTCCAAATGTGCTTTGTAAATGGCAAACAATAAAGTGTCAATTCACCATGAAATCATAAAAAAATTGCACTTAAATGAGCTTACATAACAAGCTAGCCTGAGACCCATTCATGTGGGAAATAGTCAGAAAGTACTACAGACAGACAATTTCTGATCTACTCTATAATTGAGCACATTGGACTGGATCCAGGGTTTAAAATAAGAAGAAAGCTAATGGAAAGTTACACCTGATTCCCTCTTATTTGCAAACTGTAAATTCTGTGTATTCTGTTTGTGAGCTTGTCTGGGAGCAGCAGCTGAAGGCAGCAATTGTGGAGTAATTAAGGGGTGCCTCCTGAGGTAAGTTCATGGTTGCCCACTCTCCCGGGAATATCCGGGAGACTCCCGCAATTCGAGCAGTTCTCTCCTCTGCATCTGCTCCATAAAGGCGAATGTCTACAAATTTCTTGGTTCACAACACTATTTGATTATCTCCTGTATGTAAATAAAATCCCAACATCTACCGTAAATAAAAACCACCATGTTACCAGTATTCTCTTTGTAGTACAAGAACTAAAAATAAATAAATGAAATAAAATACAGCACACTTTTATTATTTTTACTGCTAATCAAAGGCGTAAATACAGTGATTTTATAGGCCACACCCAGTTCCAGGTGGGCACCATAATTACATTTTTATTATATTTAATTAGTATAATAAGGGGTGAGGGCACATTTTTTTTTATTTGCCCTGGGGTTCATCAACCCTAGTTATGTCAATGCTGCTGATAGACTCCAGAGGGTGTAGGCTATTTATATACAGATACAATGGTATAGTTTGTTACTGGTTAATGGCAGTGTTGCTGGGGCATTTTCTTTCCTGTTTCTGCAGCTAGCAGATTACCCCCTGGCCTTTCATGCACCTTTTTTGCATTAACCTATAAATTGATCTGAGCATCTTCCATTTTGTGTATTCTATTTATATACAAACTTTAAGAAAGAACATTTTTTAGAAATGACTTGTCTAGAAAATCAAGTAAAATGAAACGTCTGCAATGTTCAATGACATCACAGAGAGAGGAATACTGAAGCTGTGTGATACCAATGGTTTAAGTTTCTGACTCATACTGGCCAAGTAAGGGGCCAGTAAGGGGGGGGGAGATCAGGGGAAGAAGTTTACTGGCTCGTGTCCCATAGCAATGGGGATGGAGGTAGAATCATCCTCCCCAGCCTGGCCCGCCTCCGCATATGCAGACAAGCTGTTTGTAAAGAGGGTGGATGGCTGCCACCGCCCCCCTGTCCCCCAGACCTCGTAGCAGCTACCCCACTACATCTACAGTAGTTATGTCAGAAATATGCTGCTATATCAAATTATAGAGGAACATGATGTGATGCTTCCATATCCCATGGATATGAGGTGTCATAACAGTCAACATGATAGGGCCTTAACCACATCCCAGACGATGCCCTATCTAGGGATGAAATGCGTTAGTAGCAATTAAACGTAGAGGACTTCATTATGTGACATGCCCATGAGAATAGACTATTCTCAATGACTGTTAACAAGTGTAACCTCACGCAAAAGAATATATTTACACCAATCTGATAACACATACACAGAAGACACAAGACCTGATTCAGACTTAAGAAGGAGCTTGAAATTAAGGACCTGATTCACACTTAAGAATCTTCTTAAAATAAGAATTTAAAGTCACTCCTGGGCAAAACCATGTTGATTGCAAGGGGAATTAATTTAATTGTATTCTTTGCCTGTAGGGATATATCTTTAAATTGCTTACTGTACACAGATACTGACCAGCGTTACTATCACTCTGTTATTTATACTTAGGAATAGGAAACATCACCTCTCATCTCTAATACTGTTTGCAACAGATGAAATATGACTCCCCTGCAATCAACATGGTTTAGCCCAGGTGTGACTTTAAGTTCTTATCTTAAGTGTGAATCAGGTCCTAAGAGAGGAAAGTTACTCCTGGGCTAAACCATGTTGATTGCAGGGGAGTCATATTTCATCTGTTGCAAACAGTATTAGAGATGAGAGGCCTTGCCTTGTTTGTTTAACCCTTGCTCTCCCTGAGTGCTAGTTTCTGTTTGCGGTGATTGTGCTGAGTGAGTTCCCCAGTTAGTCTCGTCTGTCTGTCTTCGTATTGGTTGCCCTGGTCTGTCTGTTCAGTGTTAACTGTTGTTGGTCTAGTGCAGTCCCTTCTGCAACTGCTGCACCTCTTTACCCGCTATACCTCATCCCGTCCCTGCTCGGCCCCATTTCCTTTCCGGGTATCCTCTAAGGTCCGTATCCAGGAGAAGTCTCATCAGCGCCAGCCTATCCCCACCATCAGGGGCCCTAGTGAAGGCTCCAGACAGGCACTGGCTCTACTTACTGGTGAGTTACCCGATTCCTCTTTTGTCTACTGTTTTACATGTGCTACCAACTCACGCTATTCAGAGTGCAATAACCCTAGCCGGCGTAACAGGAGGGATGTGCTTAATCTTCTGATGGGCTGGACAGCCCTTCTTTTCCCCCCTTCTCCTCTAGCTAAAATAAATTGTGCATACATTAGTTAATAACAGATGCCCTGATTGGACATTTTGCCCAAGCTTGTGCTGTAATCTTGCCATATAATTTTATATAGATTATAATTTGCTTTATAATCTGTTGTGAAGATAAATACAACAGCATAGCCTTCTCCTTTGTTAATACATCAGATACACATTAAAACTGTAATCAGTGTTCATGTTAACCATTAAACATTTCGCCATAATCTGGTAAAAGCTTTCAGCATAATGTACAGACTTTTAACTGACTGCGTCATGAACTTGGGCTTTAATGGAGTTTGGTAAATCTAGGTCACTCCACAATAAAAAAAAAAAAAAGAAGAAAGCTTATGAGGAAGAGCATTTATGAGTAGTCTCTGTTTGTCTCTGAATACTACAAGCTTTTTTCTAAATCAATAATTTGTAATATTTTACGCGTCACCCAGTTAGGCTGAAAACACAATTCACAGACAAAACACATATTACAAATCTG
>WWET01012914.1:0-10043 GCA_011038615.1 Limnodynastes dumerilii | reverse complement strand
TTTTCCAAACTCACAGCTTAGTAAATATGGCCCCTAGACTTATTTAAAACATAACAGTGACCCTCATGATGAATTGTTCCTCTTTCTGTCCTGATCAGGAGTACTCTCTGGAGAAGGCAATGCATACCATGGAAGATATGTGGGACTCCATTGCATTTAACACCAGCGCCTATCGGGAGTCTGGGGTTTCCATCCTATCAGCGGTAGATGAAATCCAGACCACGCTGGATGACCAGATCGTTAAGACTCAAACAATGAGGGGATCTCCTTTCATCAAACCCTTTGAGAAAGAAATAAAGGTGCATCAAATATTTACTAACTGATGAACAGCTTTCTGTTACCTTCCAGCTAGTTTCTGCAAAGCTCTTTCTTGGTTGTGTTACAAGGGCTGTACCAGCAATTTACACATGATCTGCTGCTAAAGACACGAAGCTGTTGCTTTACTGTATATTATTATCATTATTACACCGTTTTGCATTGTTGTTTCACTTGCAGCTCCAAAGCGTGAGAGGACGAACGAATATGAAATAATATAGTGAATAATTATGGGCCTGATCCTAAATTTGTAATAACACCCAACTACCGTAAGCCGCTTGCGAAAGTCGGAAATTTTTCCTGGCAGCTCGCAGATGTAATGCAACGGATCTCTTTGAGTACAGAGTTTAGTTCCATAAACTAGGAGATCCATCCGACTTGGCGTTACTCCTTAATCCGCATGCCTAATCCCTGCAAGAGGGGCGGAGACAGGCATGCAGATTAAGATTAAGTGGGCAGCAGCAATGCACTTTCGCACGGATCTTAACTTGGGTTAAGGGAATGACAGGAAGTTCACTCCTCCCTCACGTGTCGATTTATAGACCTCTGGATCTGATTCACAGTTTGGAATAATTTAGGTTCTTAATTATACCCAACTAGTAGCAAGGCGATTCCCCTGACACGCCCCCAGTTTTCAGCATTTTAACCAACTTAAGAATGTCATAGGGTTACCTTAACCTTAGGTTCTTAGTTGTGTGCTTAGGGCGTCTAATTAAGAATGTTTATGCCTAAACGCGCCCAGATTTTCTCATTTAAATGCCTCCCTCCAAATCTTCTTATCTTCGTTCTTAAGTTTTCCTGGCACATCGCTTCATTCTTTAGTCACTACGAACCTAGAACAAATGGGTTCGTAATGGTGATTCAGAGCTTTCCCGTTCTAAGCATAGAAAGTGATGGCAGATAAGAGCCACATGGCCCATCCAGTCTGCCCAGTTCTTTATTTAAAACCATACTGACCCTAGACCCTATTTACCCTCAATTACTTTGAGATTTAGGATATCCTATTTATCCCAAGCATGTTTACACTGTTCTACTGTATTACCTCTACCCCCTCAGATGGGAGATTATTCCACTTATCTATCACCCTTTCAGTGAAGTCATTTTTCCACACATTTTCTCTGAATCTACCACCCTCCAGTTTATATTCATGCCCTCGTGTTCT
Source organism: Limnodynastes dumerilii (assembly GCA_011038615.1). Taxonomy (NCBI): domain Eukaryota; kingdom Metazoa; phylum Chordata; class Amphibia; order Anura; family Limnodynastidae; genus Limnodynastes; species Limnodynastes dumerilii. The sequence continues at coordinate 8,566 of WWET01012914.1, read as the reverse complement.
ATTACACCTCTTCCTCTGAATCTACCGCCCTCCAGTTTATATTCATGCCCTCGTGTTCTATTACACCTCTTCCTTCGAAAAATGCCCCCTCCTCTAGCCGGTCACAACCCTTGATATATGTGAAAGCTGCTATCATGTCCCTCCTCTCCCTTCCCCTTGCGTATATTAAGACACTACACATGCGCAGTATATCCCTTATTAAATATACGCACCTAAAAAGTAGCATTTTCTTATCTGTGAATCAGGTCCTCTGCTTATGGAATTTGCATGGAAGTCTGGATCAGGCCCCATATTATAATATACACCTCGTCTAACCACGATGGACTGCAAGGAAGGCAAACAGTGAAAACACATTTGATAGGTGGCGTTTCATTGCTCAACCTTAAACTACAGATTTAACTTACATCTGTTCAGTATTAAGAATAAGCAAAATAGTTTCCTTGGATGTAGAAACCCATCATCCACCCATAACATTGTAATCTTGATCAGCTCCATAGTGTCTATTTCATAGACCGTGTCATGCACTTTTACTGTCCCCATTCTGACACTTTTACTGTCCCTGTTCAGCAATGGGAGGAGCGACTGATACACATCCAGGAGACGATTGACGAATGGCTGAAGGTACAGGCTCAGTGGCTGTACCTGGACCCTATATTCTCCTCTGAGGACATCATGCAACAAATGCCAGAGGAGGGGCGACTCTTCCAGACAGTGGATAGGAACTGGAGAGAGATCATGAAGCACTGTGTAAAAGACCCCAAGGTAATTAGCAGCCATATCTATTCTTTAAGCTGTTTGCCTTATGCTATCGATAAAGTAGAGTGGACATTTAAAGCTCCATGTTCATACCTGTGATGCCATTGTTGGGAATTAGTGTAACCAGGATGACATATGCCATATATATCTTACCAGCAGAGGGCAATCACAGCCTACTTCAAAGAAAGTTTGTCTGGTCTCACAAATAAGAGGAAAGATCTACGAACAAGTTATGTCTTCATGATAGATCGGTATCAAAAACATATTCAGATTAAGGGGCCTGCTGGTGTGGCCTCTTTTTTTATTTAATGTGGACAATTTGTGGCGCTATATAACTAAGCATTAATAATAATAAAAGCTATTAATAATAATAAAAATAATATAGGGCAGCACAGTGGCTCAGTGAGTAGCACTTGTGTCTCACAGCGCTGAGGTCATGAATTCAATTTCCAGACTAGGCTTTATCTGTGTGGAGTTTGTATGTTCTCCCCATGTCTGCATGGGTTTCCTCTGGGTGCTCCGGGTTCCTCCCACACTCCAAAAATATACTGGTAGGTTACCCAGCTGCTGAATAATTTAGCCCTAGTCTGTGTGTGTGTCTGTATTAGAGATCTCAGAATGTGGGGCAGGGACTGATGTGAATGTTAAATATTCTCTGTAAAGCGCTACTTAATCTAATAGCGCTATATAAAATTCTGCTAATAAATAATAATGTGCAGCACACATGCTCTCACATCAGGTTGCCTATTTCTGGTGTGAGATGAAGAGGTGAATGTCCTGACCCTGCAACTGCAGTATTTAGGAAATGTATCTTCTCTACCTAATCGGAATGTAAAAAGTGGCCACATGTGGCGGGATCAATGATAGGCGGGGCTAATGTAGGGTACACACTACACTTTTTTCCAACAATAATCGTTCAGATCAAACGATTCACACGATATCGTTGAAGTGTTAGGGCATGCATAATCAACGATATCGTGTGAATCGGTCCTGTAATCGTTTAAACAGATTTTATAGACAGCTTCATTTGCCAGATGAATGGTGCATCGGCAGAAAAATCGTGGGAGCCATTCGTTACAAAAATTGGATTGGAGATTGGGTCGTTAGAAAGAAAGTGTAGTATGTGCCCAGCTTTAGAAAGGAGTAAGCAGGATTAGCATAGAAAAGAAAAGATGTAATGATAGACGGGCTGTTATCTAAGACAACATGACTTCAAGAATGGAGACAGAAAGGAAAAATACACTTTGGTCTCTTGTTAATCAGCTGCAGTGTCACCTACTTATATCGTTTCTAGAAAGATGAAAAACTCAGTGGATCTCTTATTCACAGTCTTCACAATAAGTACTGAGATGATTAATTCACTAATAATTTAATAATCAATAAATACTGAGGGTGCCATTATTATTATTAAGAAAGTTTTTCTGGCAGCACAAGACACTCAACACACAGCTATTCAGAGGACACACCCCTTTGGTGGTACAGGACACACCCCTTTGGTGGCACAGGACACACCCCTTGCAAGTCCTTGATAGAGCTATCAAAATCTCCTTGATATTCAGATTGATAAAAGTTGACAAGTATTAATATATTATTATTATTATTAGTTTCCTAAAACTCTCCTCCCTGCAGCGTGACCCTAAAACTCTCCTCCCTGCAGCGTGACCCTAAAACTCTCCTCCCTGCAGCGTGACCCTAAAACTCTCCTCCCTGCAGCGTGACCCTAAAACTCTCCTCCCTGCAGCGTGACCCTAAAACTCTCCTCCCTGCAGCGTGACCCTAAAACTCTCCTCCCTGCAGCGTGACCCTAAAACTCTCCTCCCTGCAGCGTGACCCTAAAACTCTCCTCCCTGCAGCGTGACCCTAAAACTCTCCTCCCTGCAGCGTGACCCTAAAACTCTCCTCCCTGCAGCGTGACCCTAAAACTCTCCTCCCTGCAGCGTGACCCTAAAACTCTCCTCCCTGCAGCGTGACCCTAAAACTCTCCTCCCTGCAGCGTGACCCTAAAACTCTCCTCCCTGCAGCGTGACCCTAAAACTCTCCTCCCTGCAGCGTGACCCTAAAACTCTCCTCCCTGCAGCGTGACCCTAAAACTCTCCTCCCTGCAGCGTGACCCTAAAACTCTCCTCCCTGCAGCGTGACCCTAAAACTCTCCTCCCTGCAGCGTGACCCTAAAACTCTCCTCCCTGCAGCGTGACCCTAAAACTCTCCTCCCTGCAGCGTGACCCTAAAACTCTCCTCCCTGCAGCGTGACCCTAAAACTCTCCTCCCTGCAGCGTGACCCTAAAACTCTCCTCCCTGCAGCGTGACCCTAAAACTCTCCTCCCTGCAGCGTGACCCTAAAACTCTCCTCCCTGCAGCGTGACCCTAAAACTCTCCTCCCTGCAGCGTGACCCTAAAACTCTCCTCCCTGCAGCGTGACCCTAAAACTCTCCTCCCTGCAGCGTGACCCTAAAACTCTCCTCCCTGCAGCGTGACCCTAAAACTCTCCTCCCTGCAGCGTGACCCTAAAACTCTCCTCCCTGCAGCGTGACCCTAAAACTCTCCTCCCTGCAGCGTGACCCTAAAACTCTCCTCCCTGCAGCGTGACCCTAAAACTCTCCTCCCTGCAGCGTGACCCTAAAACTCTCCTCCCTGCAGCGTGACCCTAAAACTCTCCTCCCTGCAGCGTGACCCTAAAACTCTCCTCCCTGCAGCGTGACCCTAAAACTCTCCTCCCTGCAGCGTGACCCTAAAACTCTCCTCCCTGCAGCGTGACCCTAAAACTCTCCTCCCTGCAGCGTGACCCTAAAACTCTCCTCCCTGCAGCGTGACCCTAAAACTCTCCTCCCTGCAGCGTGACCCTAAAACTCTCCTCCCTGCAGCGTGACCCTAAAACTCTCCTCCCTGCAGCGTGACCCTAAAACTCTCCTCCCTGCAGCGTGACCCTAAAACTCTCCTCCCTGCAGCGTGACCCTAAAACTCTCCTCCCTGCAGCGTGACCCTAAAACTCTCCTCCCTGCAGCGTGACCCTAAAACTCTCCTCCCTGCAGCGTGACCCTAAAACTCTCCTCCCTGCAGCGTGACCCTAAAACTCTCCTCCCTGCAGCGTGACCCTAAAACTCTCCTCCCTGCAGCGTGACCCTAAAACTCTCCTCCCTGCAGCGTGACCCTAAAACTCTCCTCCCTGCAGCGTGACCCTAAAACTCTCCTCCCTGCAGCGTGACCCTAAAACTCTCCTCCCTGCAGCGTGACCCTAAAACTCTCCTCCCTGCAGCGTGACCCTAAAACTCTCCTCCCTGCAGCGTGACCCTAAAACTCTCCTCCCTGCAGCGTGACCCTAAAACTCTCCTCCCTGCAGCGTGACCCTAAAACTCTCCTCCCTGCAGCGTGACCCTAAAACTCTCCTCCCTGCAGCGTGACCCTAAAACTCTCCTCCCTGCAGCGTGACCCTAAAACTCTCCTCCCTGCAGCGTGACCCTAAAACTCTCCTCCCTGCAGCGTGACCCTAAAACTCTCCTCCCTGCAGCGTGACCCTAAAACTCTCCTCCCTGCAGCGTGACCCTAAAACTCTCCTCCCTGCAGCGTGACCCTAAAACTCTCCTCCCTGCAGCGTGACCCTAAAACTCTCCTCCCTGCAGCGTGACCCTAAAACTCTCCTCCCTGCAGCGTGACCCTAAAACTCTCCTCCCTGCAGCGTGACCCTAAAACTCTCCTCCCTGCAGCGTGACCCTAAAACTCTCCTCCCTGCAGCGTGACCCTAAAACTCTCCTCCCTGCAGCGTGACCCTAAAACTCTCCTCCCTGCAGCGTGACCCTAAAACTCTCCTCCCTGCAGCGTGACCCTAAAACTCTCCTCCCTGCAGCGTGACCCTAAAACTCTCCTCCCTGCAGCGTGACCCTAAAACTCTCCTCCCTGCAGCGTGACCCTAAAACTCTCCTCCCTGCAGCGTGACCCTAAAACTCTCCTCCCTGCAGCGTGACCCTAAAACTCTCCTCCCTGCAGCGTGACCCTAAAACTCTCCTCCCTGCAGCGTGACCCTAAAACTCTCCTCCCTGCAGCGTGACCCTAAAACTCTCCTCCCTGCAGCGTGACCCTAAAACTCTCCTCCCTGCAGCGTGACCCTAAAACTCTCCTCCCTGCAGCGTGACCCTAAAACTCTCCTCCCTGCAGCGTGACCCTAAAACTCTCCTCCCTGCAGCGTGACCCTAAAACTCTCCTCCCTGCAGCGTGACCCTAAAACTCTCCTCCCTGCAGCGTGACCCTAAAACTCTCCTCCCTGCAGCGTGACCCTAAAACTCTCCTCCCTGCAGCGTGACCCTAAAACTCTCCTCCCTGCAGCGTGACCCTAAAACTCTCCTCCCTGCAGCGTGACCCTAAAACTCTCCTCCCTGCAGCGTGACCCTAAAACTCTCCTCCCTGCAGCGTGACCCTAAAACTCTCCTCCCTGCAGCGTGACCCTAAAACTCTCCTCCCTGCAGCGTGACCCTAAAACTCTCCTCCCTGCAGCGTGACCCTAAAACTCTCCTCCCTGCAGCGTGACCCTAAAACTCTCCTCCCTGCAGCGTGACCCTAAAACTCTCCTCCCTGCAGCGTGACCCTAAAACTCTCCTCCCTGCAGCGTGACCCTAAAACTCTCCTCCCTGCAGCGTGACCCTAAAACTCTCCTCCCTGCAGCGTGACCCTAAAACTCTCCTCCCTGCAGCGTGACCCTAAAACTCTCCTCCCTGCAGCGTGACCCTAAAACTCTCCTCCCTGCAGCGTGACCCTAAAACTCTCCTCCCTGCAGCGTGACCCTAAAACTCTCCTCCCTGCAGCGTGACCCTAAAACTCTCCTCCCTGCAGCGTGACCCTAAAACTCTCCTCCCTGCAGCGTGACCCTAAAACTCTCCTCCCTGCAGCGTGACCCTAAAACTCTCCTCCCTGCAGCGTGACCCTAAAACTCTCCTCCCTGCAGCGTGACCCTAAAACTCTCCTCCCTGCAGCGTGACCCTAAAACTCTCCTCCCTGCAGCGTGACCCTAAAACTCTCCTCCCTGCAGCGTGACCCTAAAACTCTCCTCCCTGCAGCGTGACCCTAAAACTCTCCTCCCTGCAGCGTGACCCTAAAACTCTCCTCCCTGCAGCGTGACCCTAAAACTCTCCTCCCTGCAGCGTGACCCTAAAACTCTCCTCCCTGCAGCCTTACCCTAAAACTCTCCTCCCTGCAGCCTGACCCTAAAACTCTCCTCCCTGCAGCGTGACCTAAAACTCTCCTCCCTGCAGCCTGACCCTAAAACTGCCCGCCCCACAGCTTGACCCTAAAACTGCCCTCCCCACAACCTGACCCTAGTACTCACCTCAGGTCTGGTGCAGTGAGTCTGGTGTGTGGTGTCGGCGGCGATTTCCGATGAATGAATGGGTAAGTATTCCATACTGCATACTTATCCATTCATTCCTAAAAAAAACTCAATGGAAGTATTTTCCAAATAGATGCAGCTGAAAATGAGCTTTCGGCTGCCTCTATTTCGGACCGGAAACTGCATCCCATGGCGGGGATACGGCGTGTGCAAATGACATAAGCGTAAGTCCCCTGACTTTATTAGTTCTAGATCCGGTCCTACAATAGAAAATACTGATTCTGAAAGGGATCTAGGAGTTACAATTTCATATGACTTAATGGTAGTCAAGCAATGTAACAAAGCAATGAGAAAGGCAAGACAGATGCTTGGTTGTACAGGGAGAGGAATTAGTAGCAGAAAGAGAGAAGTAGTGATGTTACTTTATAGGTCATTGGTTCAGCCTTACATGAAATACTGATTTCGTTCTGGAGGTCGTATCTCAAGAAAAACATAAATACATTAGAGACTGTGCAAAGAATTGTGGATGGCCTGTGTCACACAACATACCAAGAAAGACTAAAGGAACAAAACCTCTAGCTTGGAGCAAAAAGGAATATGACAGCAGCTTTCAAATATATAACAGGGTGTAACCAGGTACAGGAGGATGGAAGAGAAGTAATAGAGCACGGAGTCATGCATATAAACTAGAGGGTGGTAGATTCAGAGGAAATGTGTGGAAAAATCACTTCACTAAAAGGGCGGTTGATACGTGGAATAGCCTCCCATCTGAGGCGGTAGAGGCTGACAGTGTAGAATAATTTAAACATGCTTGGGATAAATATAAGGATAAATATAAATCTTAAACTAATGAGGATCAAATAGGGTCTAGGGTCAGTATAGTTTTAAAAAAACAACTGGGCAGAATAAATGGGCCCTTGGCCGTTATTTTACCCCATATCAGACATAACACATTTTTTCACCTTCGTGTATCAGAGGATGTATATAATGTGGTGTGTTCCTCAGGGGTTTCCCATGAGACTGATTTCCAGTGGTTGGCACAGCTGCGATACTACTGGGAGAACGAGAATGCCCGAGTGCGAATCATCAACTGCAATGTGAAGTACGCCTACGAGTACCTGGGAAACTCTCCACGGCTGGTCATTACCCCTCTCACTGACAGATGTTACCGAACTCTGGTACGATGTGCATGTCATGTCCAGTGACTAGCTCACATGATGGAAGATCTGATGAGACTCACACAAATATACACCTGTATAATCATGACAATACTCTGTGAATGCAGTCTAGTCTAACAATCTCCTATCACTGTCCTCCATTTTCAACTTTTAGATTGGTGCTTTTTATTTGAACCTTGGTGGGGCCCCAGAGGGCCCAGCTGGAACGGGAAAGACTGAGACTACAAAAGATTTAGCCAAGGCGCTTGCTGTCCAGTGTGTGGTTTTCAACTGCTCTGATGGCTTGGATTATATAGCGATGTCAAAGGTAAGGAGATTATATAGCTTTCAGATGGCCATACAATAATTAGCTTATGGGAGGTGGACGACGAACAGTACGATTCTCCCCTAGGGACAGGACTTGGTATTGGTGCCAATCGCCTCTCCTGTTGGGACTGATAATCGTGGCGGAAGAGGGAGGTGCTGCTGACATTGACAGCAGGCCCTTGCAGCTGATTCGCTGCATGGACCTTCTTTCAGTGTCTTTACTGATTGGCTGGGCCTCCTGTCAATATCGGCAGGAGATCTGTGCAGCTAGCCTATTGGCTGACTGCAAAAATTTTAAAAAAAGGAGAGAGAACCTCTGGTTAGTAGTGTGTGGCTGGAGTTCTGACAGCTCTTGGCCATAGTCTGACTAAATAATTACCTGTAAGTATAGCAGTAATATAATAATAAAATCTCTGTATCTCTTGCAGAATGCAGAGCTTTCATTACTTTATTACTGCTGAATTTGGAGTCAGACAGAGTAACTTCGCCCAAGAAGTGGAGGTTGAAGTGAAATTGTCAGCATGGTTCCAATATAAAGTAATCGTGCCATAAGATACAATTATCAGACACAAATGTTATTTGGTTGTTTTTATCACCGTTAAAAAACACTACAGCCATTATTGGTCCAATCACCCGGTAATTAGATAATCGTACCAGTAATTGCTCTCGTGTGTGGCCAGCGTTGGCCCTCTGAGTTAGTAGAGTGGTGGTGTTTGATTTTGGACAGTTGTATTAACCTTTATGTGTGACCACGAGGCTGTGAGGTTGGTATATGAATCTGTCTATGGAATGACTAATTCCCTGTAAAGTTACACCACTACTTAAAGGCTTCTTCACTCCATTTCATATCTATCCTGCCTGTGCACAGTTTGCCATGTATATGCAGACACAATGTCAAATTGTAGCTTAACCAGAGTTACATAGGGCCTGATCCAGAAGAACGCCCGCCGTCGCTAGGACGACGGGCGTAAGCGTAAGTTCGGCTTTTCAGACGATCTGCGCATGCGCCGGG
>WWET01012913.1:0-10043 GCA_011038615.1 Limnodynastes dumerilii | reverse complement strand
TTCGGGTGGGCTCGGTTCTCTGAGAACCGAGCCAGCACATCTCTACTAAAAAGGCATTGAAAGGGGAAGTAATAATCATGGGAGATTTTAATATACCTGTAAACTGGGGTGAGTCTTCAGCAAGCTCCATAGAAGTGGGGACATTTCAATTTTATTACAGGGAGCGTCCCTCAAGCAACTGGTGAGAGAGCCTACTTGCAAAAAGGACATCTTAGATTTGGTACTTACAAATGGTGACAGAATCTCAGAAGTAAGTGTGGGTGAGATTATAGGATCCAGTGATCATCAAACAGTATGGTTTAGTATAATGACTGAGAGATACATGTATCACACAAAGACGAGGGTGCTAGATTTTAGGAAGGTGGATTTTGTGAGAATGGGGAAATGTGTAATTGATTCTATGGCAGAGTGGAGGCACATGAAAGGAGTACAGGAGCAGTGGGGAAATAAAAAAAAAAATGTATTATTAACAGCAACAGACCTTTGTATAAGAAAGGTTAGGAAAAACCCCAGAAAAAAGAAAACCAATGTGATTTACAAAAGAGGTAGCAAGTATAGTGAAAGCAAAAAAGATGGCATTTCAGAATTATAAGCAAACTCAAAATAATGATGACAGGGAGGAGTATTTTGCAAAGCAGAAGGAGGCTAAAAAGGTTATCAGGGCAGCAAAGACACAAACTGAGGAAACACTGGCCCACTTAGTATGAAAAGGGGAAAAAAGCATTTTCTGGTATATAAATGAAATGCAAAAAACTAAAAAGGGTATATAGTAAGGCTCAAAACTGAGAGTGGGATTTTTATTAAAGGTGGAAGGGCTGTGGCAGATCATCTTAACAAGTATTTCTGTTCAGTATTCACAAAAGAAAGAGGGGGGAAGGGACCACTTTTTAATGGGAAGACTATTAATACAAAGGAGGCTATTACTACTGCTTTCTCTGAGGAGCAGGTATTAAAAGAACTTCCAAAGTTCACTTCTAAAAGTGAACAAATCAATTGGGCTAGATATTCTAGGATACTAAAAGAGCTTTGAGAGGTTCTGGCAAAACCATTAACTGAATTACTCAACCAGTCACTAATAACTGGAGTTATTCCAGAGTACTGGAAAATAGCAAATGTAGTCCCTCTGCATAAAAGTGGCAGTAGGGAAGGAGCACCGACCAGTGAGTCTAACATCAGTAGTAAGGAAAGTAATGGAAACACTGTTAAAAGAACAAATTGTACAGTATCTTAAATCCAGTAACTTACAGAATCCCAAGCAGCATGGATTCACTGTGGGAAGATCATCAAACAAATGTTACTGAATTTTTTGACTGGGTCAGTAAAGTATTGGATAAAGGGGGAGAATTAGACATAGTTTATCTAAATTTAACACAAAAAGAACGTTCCCTTGCGCTCAGCAAAAGCACAGTGGTCTCCTGGTGGGGTATCCTAGTCTTCCCAGAAATACATGCAAATATACCATACCAAGGGTCCAGGGACACAACCTGCATCAGTGTGATTTATACCTAAAAGAAATAAAAAGCACAATAGTGCAGCAGCCGGGGTCTCAAAGTCAAACTCAAAATAATGATGACAGGGAGGAGTATTTTGCAAAGCAGAAGGAGGCTAAAAAGGTTATCAGGGCAGCAAAGACACAAATTGAGGAAACACTGGCCCACTTAGTATGAAAAGGGGGAAAAAACATTTTCTGGTATATAAATGAAAGGCAAAAAACTAAAGAAGGTATATAGTAAGGCTAAAAACTGAGAGTGGGATTTTTGTTAAAGGTGGAAGGACTGTGGCAGATCATCTTAACACAAAAAGAACGTTCCCTTGCGCTCAGCAAAAGCACAGTGGTCTCCTGGTGGGGTATCCTAGTCTTCCCAGAAATACATGTGACTCAAATATACCAAGGGTCCAGGGACACAACCTGCATCAGTGTGATTTATACCTAAAAGAAATAAAAAGCACAATAGTGCAGCAGCCGGGGTCTCAAAGTTCCTTGGAACTCCAGTGAAAATGTACTCACCAGATCTGTGAGCTAGCAGGCTCCTCTGTTTAAGATTGAATATAATACTTGTCAAGTCAAGTCTTCATTCTTTATTGGAGATATTAAAATCACAATAGTAGATAGATTCCAAGGAGTTTGAGGCTGGAAACCCTGTATCGCTCCATGGTGGTATGATGAAAAACGGAGAGATGGTACTGCCGGCAGCTCTGTAAGCACCGCAAGTCACCTGGGGATGTCGGGGATTAATCCAAGTGAGCCTCAACCTTGCTCTACGCGTTTCACGATCAGCAGATCGCTTTGTCAGGAGGGAATCAGAAGGAAACCGTGGCCGAGACCGGAAACTAATTTATGGAGACCGAGGGTTAATACTAATATTGATGGGTCCTAAACTACTCCATCTAGACTCACACTATCCATAGGAGCGATATAGGTTCCCAACAGTACTAAACAAATAGTTACTCATATCGGAATTTGAATTCTTCACAATAATTTTGACAGTTACTAAATGAATTGGTAAATTGCAACACTGTTATATAATAGTTAAACAAGATTTAAGCTATACAGCAATAAAATACACAAATAAAAAAGGACCTGTGAAATGCAGAATAATCTACCTATGATCAGTCAATTATAAAGAGTTTCTTATTGGTTCTAAATTTTAACTTACTAGTGTTTAAAGTATAAAACTTAATAACGCATAAATTATAATGATATATTAAAATGCTTTTCTAGTGCTTTAAAAATACTAATATAAAAAATAAAAATAATATCCAGAAGTAACCATATAAATTAGATATGATACATATAAATTGTCCAATGGAAATCACCCACTAGAAAAAAAATTTCTTTTTATAGCAGCAGATGATAACTACATGTATTCTTGCACTACCAATATGCATGTATTATTGCACTTCTGTTTTTTTCATATCATTATCACGGTGTCTAAAAAGGTGGCATCTATATCTTAGTGATATTTAAATAGTGGTGTTCTATTAAATTATTTAAAAAGTGTTTTAAAACTTAGTAATATACAATATGATCATAGTAACCTCCAAGAGCAATTAGCATTGTTCATATTATTACAATAAAATGGCAAAAAAATAACAAAAAATTGCAAAAAAAATATAGCAAACAGTGATCCTGTGTTTTTAAATTGATACTAATACCGCTTTCACATTACCCTCCCAGAAAAACCCGGTATTTTGTAAACGGGTCTTTTCTGGGAGCAGTGCCGTGTCATTTTCAAAACCGCGTTATAAGTCTCTTAGTTCGTAAATCCAATAGGTTTCACGTTGTGATAATCGATTTTTCCTATCACCCCCTCTTACCTGTACATCAACTTTTACATGTTCAATTACCATCATTTTTAAACCTTTTGGGTCAAAATTATGTAATGATTTAAAATGTTATGACACACTATGAGTTTCTACTCCCTTAGTAATGTTCAATAGGTGTTCTCTGATTCAATTTCTGAGGGGTCTAGATGTTTTTCCAACATATTGGAGGCTGTAAGGGCACTCCAATAAATAGATTACAAAGTTAGTATTGCAATTGATTAGATTTTTAATCTTATAGTTCTTTACTTTTAAAAGAAGTGACATGCTTTGCAACTTGCACATGGATAGAAGCCTCAAAGGTCTGGGGAGTGTGGACAATTGTTAGTTCTTTCTATCTGGCATGAAACTGTTGGTGCCAACATCTTTTTCAAATCTGGGGCTTTTCTAAAAATGAGTTCAGGTCTTTCCAGTAAAACATCTTTCAAATCAGGATCCATCTTTAAAATGTTTTTGATATTAATATGGTCATCAGTGAATTCTGTGATAAAAGGGGCAAAAAGCTTATTGTCTGTTTTTATTTTATTTTTATGGACCAGGTCAGATTGACTAAAATTTCTTACTTCATTTATGGCCTTTTCACAAATATCTTTGGAATATCCCCTATCTAGAAACCTCTGAGTAAGAACATTAGCTTGGTCATCAAAGGTCTCAACTTCACTACAATTCCCCTAATTCTTAAGTATTGACCTTTAGGTATATTCTTGGTCCAAGGTTGGTACTGGCAACGGCAAAAACATGAGAATTGTGACCATGCAATTATGAATAAAACGTCGAATAATTTGAATTTATAAATTATTATAAATAATGCAAAAAAAACAAATCATACAAGGTGTTCCTGTTGTTGAGGAATTAGGTAGAAATAAAAGTCTTATAAGATCATTAAAAATCAGTGCAGAGGATATAGAAGAACTTGAGATCATAACAATCCTCTATCAAGATGTAATCTCCACTGTGGCAAACAAGTCAGTAATGGTTAGTAAGCTGTGTTTCACAGAGGTTAGTGAAGCAGTGTGGAGACAATGTTAGTAAATTCTCTTCAAGTAACCTACAGCCAAGATACCACAATATCTATTGCAATGGCTGTGGCCCAACACAGATGCCTCAAATCCTTTGCTGTGATCAGCATGCCTTCTCAGGCAAAGTATCGTTCGCAATATACACCGATGATTATAATGAGTGGATTGATCATAGGTGGTTCAATGGTCTTACTGCACATATATACCAAGGAGCTGTATCAGCATGCCATGCCTCGGTTCAGCGTGAGTAGATATATTCAGGCGCGGGTGCTGGAGGACGGAGACCGGTGACGAAGACCATGTTTTTGATATTAATATGGTCATCAGTGAATTCTGTGATAAAAGGGGCAAAAAGATTATTGTCTGTTTTTATTTTAGTTTTATGGACCAGGCCAGATTGACTAAAATTTCTTACTTCGTTTATGGCCTTTTCACAAATATCTTTGGAATATCCCCTATCTAGAAACCTCTGAGTGAGAACATTAGCTTGGTCATCAAAGGTCTCAACTTCACTACAATTCACCTAATTCTTAAGTATTGACCTTTAGGTATATTCTTGGTCCAAGGTGGGTACTGGCAACTGCTTGGCATTACATAATTATTTGCATCCACTTTTTTTAAATGGGTCCTAGTAATTAATTGTTCACCTTTAGGGTAAATTTCTAAATCTACAAATGTTACCATTTCCTTACTGGAATTAAAATCAAATTTTCTATTTTTATCATTGCTATTTAAATATTGTTTCAAATTATCAAGTTCTAAAATAGAGCCATTCCAAATAAAAATCACATCGTCAATGTACCGCCTCCATAGGACCAGGTGCTCCGAGTATGGGTTGGGATCCCAAATATAAAATTTCTCCCAATAACCCATAAAAAAGATTGGTGTAACTCAGAGCAAACCTGGTCCCCATGGCGGTACCTTGTAACTGCAAGTTAAATTGATTATTAAATGTAAAATAATTGTGATTTAAAATAAAATTAATGCCATCACTAATAAATAGTTTTTTATTTTCCTTAAGTTTATCTAGATTTAAGTAAGGCTTTTGACACTGTGCCACATCGCAGACTGTTAAATAAGCTGGAAACTTTGGGATTGGACTTAAAGATAGTTGCATGGATAAGATCTTTGTTACAGGATAGACAGCAGAGAGTTGTAGTAAATGGAATCCCTTCTAGGGGTGGTAAGGCAAACAGTGGAGTAGCCCAGGGTTCTGCACTTGGACCAGTGCTATTTAATATCTTTATAGATGATATTTCCTGTGATATTGAGGGGAAAATATGTGTTTTTGAAGATGACACAAAGATATGTAACAGGGTAGACACGCCAGGAGGGGTACATAAAATGAGGGATGATCTAGGTAGACTAGAGGAATGGTCAAGAGGGTGGCAACTGCATTTTAATGCCAAGAAATGCTAAATCATGCACTTGGGGCACAAAAACCCAAAAGCTCAATATATCCTTAATGGCACTACATTACTCTACTTAGAAAGGGATCTAGGCGTCATTATTTCATGCGACTTAAAGGTAGCCAAACAATGTAACAAAGCAATGAGAAAGGCAAGTCAAATGCTTGGTTGCATAGGGAGAGGAATCAGTACCAGAATGAGAGAAGTAATGATACCCCTTTATAGATTGTTGGTACGACCTCACCTAGAATACTGTGTTCAGTTCTGGAGGCCATATCTCCAGAAAGACATAAATACATTAGAGACTGTGCAAAGAAGAGCAACTAAAATGGTCCATGGCATGTGTCACAAAACATATCAAGAAAGGCTAGAGGAACTAAACATGTATAGCTTGGAGCAGAGAAGGGAGAGGCAGATATGATAGCAGCTTTCAAATATATCAAGGGTTGTGACTGTCTAGAGGAGGATGGCAGTTTTCAAAGGAAGAGGTGTAATAGAACACTAGGGCATGAATATAAACTGGAGTGTGGTAGATTCAGAGGAAATGTGCGGAAAAATTACACTGAAAGGGTGTTAGATAAGTAGAATAGCCTCCCATCTGAGGTGGTTGAGGCTAACACAGTAGAACAGTTTAAACTTGCTTGGGATATATATAAGGATATCATAAATCTCAAACTAAATTGAGGGTAAATAGGGTCTATGGTCAGTATAGTTTTAAATAAACAACTGAGCAGACTGGATGGCTCTTATCTGCTATCACTTTCTATGTTTCTATGTTTCTATTTCAATGATGAGCTACAGCGATGCCTAGCTAGCGATTTTGGAACACTCTGTGGATACTGTGCTGCACCTTATAAATAAAGGTTAGTAATAAAAATAACACATTCCTTCAGGATCAGAGCAGCCACATCCAGAAGTAGGGTAGCTGGCATTCCTCAGCGTACAAATGCTACATAGGCCACACCTGAGTGGACCCCCTGACATTAGTGATGTTGCTAGTTAGCTTGTTCCATGTTTCTCCTTGCCTGCTGTAGCCCTGGACAGGTCTGAATTAGCTGGAACTGCTTGCTGTTATTGTGGGAGCACGAAGGGACTGTATCCTCCTGGCCTGCAGCACTACTTAGTTCCCTTTCTAGGAAAGTTCCCTGCTGAGTTGGAAGGTTTTCCACCTTCACCAGGGTTCCCTCTCCTTCTTTTTTAGTTAGGTTTAGCAGTTTCCATTCGGCATTTCTGGTGTGTAGCATGGTCGTTTCTGGCCTCCAGTTCCATCCTCAGATCCTCCCTCGCTGCCATGCTGTGAACTTAGTTCTCCCCTCGCAGCAGCATAAGTCGTCTGTCTTCAGTAATCTGTAATACAGAAGCCTATACAACTTTGCATGTTTGAAATGTTTTTTTTTTGGATTTTTTTTTTTTTTAAGTCTAATTAAACCCCTAAAAAATGAGTACACTTTTTAAAATAATGCCTGATTAGAATGTGCGGCAATACGCTGCTTTTTAGGCTTTAAAAAAAAAAAATCAAGCTCATGTACTATCTGACCTGAAATGTGCTTTAAAAATAATTGATGCTAACATTTAACCTTTAAATATTTGTACCATGTGTAGGGCTGTGTTTAAACTGTAAAAAAAAGGTCATCTTCCTGAATAAAAAGCTTCACAGTTTGACACTTACACCAACCCCTGAGCTGGTGTAAAATTTTAGATGAAAGCACAGTGAATTCAACCTGCTAGTGTGCCTGCAGCAGTACTAAACTGCCCCCTTTCTCTTTTAAATATAGTGGAAAATGCCATTGCTCTAGCACAGAATACAGAAGCTGACACAGGTGGATATGATAGGATTTAATTGTACAGTATGGGCTGGGTTAGGCACTTACGTATAACAAGACAATACATATGACCAGAGATAGGCAAGGAAAAATTAAGGTAGGGTTTTGAACACGTAAATCAGCTAAGTTACGTAGGTGCGAGGGTAGTGCATTATACTTAGTAGTGCATAACTCAGGTACCCTTGAGTACATAAAATTATCTCAAGTCTGGATCTGGCCCAGTGCCGTTTCTAGACTTAACAGAGCCCAGGGCGAAAAAAGTTTCCTGGCAACCCCCCCACCCGTAAAAAAAATGTCAACATCCAGTCATTCACTTACACCCCTCACCCCTTTTCCTACCCCACTCCAACATTCTTCCTCACCCCTATTCCTACAGCACTCTAACATCTGACACCTCACCCCTCCCCCCTCTTCCTACACCACTCTAACACACTCCCTGACACCCCTCACCCCTATTCCTACACCACTCCAACATACTCCCTCTCACCCCTCACCCCTATCTCACCCCATTCCTACAGCATTCTAACATACTCTTTGACACCCCTCACCCCTCTTCCTACACCACTCTAACACACTCCCTGACTGCCCCAAAAAACGTCCCTGATCTGACCCATTACCCCCACAAAATTACTTTCAAACATATAAGATTTGTTTTTACAGTTAAGAGTAATATTGTGAACGTACAAAAATCCGCAACAGCAATTCAGAGAAAATAGAGAAGCCGGTTAATCACTCCCCCTCTGTCAGGAGTGCAACGTATGTAGGCCTCTCCTTCATATAATTAGGCTGTGAGTCAGCCATGCGTTTAAGATTCGTAACTAAACAGACTAATTTTGGGCCCGATTTAATTAGCCGTGATGACGCCAAAAAGCTTGTGGTGCACTTTTTCCCATCATTTACAGTTGCCAATATTTGCTGATTTTTATGCACAACTCTATGGGGCACACATAAAAATCCAAAAACAAAAATTCAAGGAATTAGCTTTGCACCACAAATAACGGGGGTGTAAAGTTAATTGAATTAGGCCCTATTGTTTTTTTCCATAAAACAGCACGCTCTCTCATTAACATATGTAAACACAATTAAGCATTAAAAATACAACTTGAAAAAAGAAAATCATGACATACTTTACAATAGAAATAAACGCATACTGCATGAAGTTAGAAAAACAATAATATAACATAAGAAAAACAGAAACAAACTTAAAACAACATAAACAACCAATAGAGTTAAATATACATATATGGAATGGTGCTTAGTTACACAATTTTTATTTTGGAAAAAAAAACATAAAGAAAAATAATAATGTCTGTCTTTACAAGGTTGAAGTCTTGCACACAAAAAAATCAGCATAGGATTAAATTTATGAGTCATTATGTGTTTCATTAATTAATTACTTAGAATGAGCTTGTTTGGGGGCGTGGTCCCTGCAGCAGGCTCAGATCTCATAGCACACAATGGCTCCCATAGGAATGAATGGCTCTCATAGGGATCAATGGCTCTTATAGGAATCAGTGGCCCATAGGAAAGAATGGGGTGGAACTTTTCGGCTGCCCTGCGCCCCCTGGGAGGTAACCCTGATGCCCCAGTGTGATTTTAGCTCCATCCCACGGTTGGCCCAACGGGTCCCATACAGGGGCGGAACTACCATTGAGGCAACAGGTGCAGCGGCACCGGGGCCCATGTTGATACAAGGGCCCACAGCCGTCATGACCACACTGCTGAAGCTCCCCACCAGGTTACCTGGGATATCATCAGGGCCAAAGCATATTTTTTGCACCTGGGCCCACAGCTTGCTAGTTCTGCCTCTGGTCCCATACATATCCATTGATTATAAACACGCAGCAGGAGTGCCATCAACTAAGTAAGAGAAGACTCAAGCCTCAAGAAGCCTCACAGCAAACAATACGGTTCATCAACTTACGAGTGGTTGAGGGCTATCCTAACTTTTCCCATGCTTATGTTAGTTTCCGAAGGGCACTCCTGCTTGTGAATCAGTCCTAACTCTGTTGGAATGCCCATACTGTTCATTAGTAGTCCATGTGCATCTCATTTGCATTAAGAGTCTCTTGCTCCTCTATCCACATATGCGTGACTCATATTGTACTGATGCATGTATCAGTCCTAAATCAGATGTCCGTGTCTGTAAATCTGTTGGACATTTCCCCGTGCATATATTTGAGTTCTGGGCATGTGCAGTTTAACTGATTGTAAAAATACGCACATAATTCTGCACTTACTTAACTGTGAATTAAGTCTATAGTCAGTATTGTAATGTAAAAGATAAGGGAATAGGGACTTATGAGCTGATCATCAGTCAGATGGACCTCTGATCTGCTCGCTTGACTTAAGGCTGCCTTATGGCAGCGTAAGTCAATAAGGGCCAGATTCAATTAGCTTTATACCGCGAATAACACGGGTGCGAAGCTAATGCCGCGTATTTTATGGGAAAGATTTTTATGTGCGCC
>WWET01012911.1:0-10049 GCA_011038615.1 Limnodynastes dumerilii | reverse complement strand
GGTGCATGTGTAAGGGGGGTGTATGTGTAAGGGGGGTGTATGTGTAAGAGGGGTGTATGTGTGAGAGGGGGTGTATGTGTGAGAGGGGTGTATGTGGAAGGGGGTTGTATGTGGAAGGGGGTTGTATGTGGAAGAGTGATGTACGTTGAAGAGTGGTGTACATGGAATGGGATGTATGTGGGTGTGGTACCGCACAAAGAAAATCTATTTTTCGAAAATTCGTATTTCGAAAATCATTTTGCGAATGCGTCTTTATTTCGAAAATTCGCAAAGCGAAAATAAACAATGCCAAAACAGTAGCAATACGATTCGCCTGTACTAAGAAACTAATCGTTTCGAAATATCTTGTTGCGAATGTTGCTGAATTTTGAATTTTCGCATTTCGAAAGTACCACATTTCTAATAGCTGTGCATATCGATCCTTGCTATTTCGAAATTTCATGTTTCTACTTTGTTACATTGCGAATTTTCATATTTTCGAAACACATGCATTGCGAAGTTATTTGCATTCGAATGTTTTGTAATGCGAATTGATTCATTTTAGAACGATCTTGCTTTCGAATATGTTTATTGCGATTCTTTTACAGCAAAAGCAAAAGCGGAGCAATCAGCATGGCTCCTTATACCTGTAATACATGCTGCTGCTGCTGTTGAATTATGTATAATGATATGAAGCTGTGAAATTATAACGTCTATTGCAGGTAATAGTACAGAGAGGGACCACCCTAACATGCAGTGTCACAGACGTGTTTTCTGCAGATCCCTATCTATACTAGAGCTGCTTTATTCATAGCTCTGCAGCAGCCCCATAGAGAACCCTGCATCCCCATTTTTTTTTTACATAGAAACAAATTTAACAAGTTTTTAAATGAATATAAAAAAAATTTCATTTGGAAGGTCCTGGTGGAGGAGGAGTAGGTGGTGGAGGTGGTGGAGGAGGAGGGGCAGAGGATTGTGGTGGAGGAGGAGGTGGTGGTGGAGGAGGAGGAGGAGGGGCTGAAGATCCTCTTGGTTGTCCAGCGGCCCTCTGCTACAGCCATTCCGCATGTATTGCAGCAATGAAGGCATTTGCTGCCTTCAACAGGACCATCAGGGTTACTATGATGGCCCTCAGTTCTGGCCACAAAGGGCTTTGTATCAAGTCGTTGATACCTAAGGAGCAATAATGAAATACAATATTAATGCAGAAGTTATGCAATAAACACCATTCACACACTTCAGTCTGTAATTCACACTCTTATGAACAGTCTTATTATGTTTTGAGGGGGTTTCAATAGCTAATGCATTTCAAAACAATATATCATGTTTTAAAATATGCTTATAGCTTTCTGTGCCTTTGTAGTTCATTATTATTAATAAAAAAAATGGAAAACTTAACAAATGGATGTTTTGGTTTACAGTGAACTTGCAGATTTAAATATACACATGTGCCTAATTTTTCAAATTATATCTTAGTATTGTTCAGGAGACAGTGACTGTTTGCTTTATTGTGTTCAGTATTTTTTTTCATACAGTTTATGGATTTTTATTTGCATTTGATAAAACATAACTATATAGTTTTTCTGAACCTTTGAACGTGACATGTCCTTAAAAGTGTCATTACCAATAAAAAAATACCTATTTGTACATCAATTTTTATTTGACAATCCATATCTGTTATGCATTATGTGAACTATCAAATACTGTAACATCAAAAATATATTTACCAAAGCTCGATTGTGTCCTTTTGAATCCTGGACCTTGTCCTGCCGAGGGTCTCCATGTGTCATTTAAGGGTGATAAATGTGAAGTGGAGGGGGAATGGGAGGGTGAAGTGTGAGGGGTGTTAGATGGGGATGTGGAAGGTGAAATGGTCATGGGTGAGCCAGGGCCAGGTGACAGTGAGTGGGATGAGGGATGGGCAGAGGATGGTGAATGATAATTGGAATGGCCAGAGGAGGGGGACAAGGAATGGGAAGGGGAGGGGGCATGGACAGGGGAGGAGGAATGGGAAGGGGAGGGGGCATTGACATCCTCTGCGCCGTCCACACCGCTGACCTACGCGTTTCAGACCCTCCCTGGGTCCTTTCTCAAAGTCCGACGGAGGAGGAATGGGAAGGGGAGGGGGGATGGACAGGGGAGGAGGAATGGGAAGGGGAGGGAGCATGGACAGGGGAGGAGGAATGGGAAGGGGAGTCTGAAGAGGAGGGGGTGGAGTGGGAATTGGAAGATGACGTGGAATGGGAAGCAGAGGTGGAGGATGAAGAGGAAGAGCTAGAGGTAGGAGGAGGAGGAGGAGGAGCATGTGCATTTCCTCTTCTGCATTGTTTTGATCCTAATGAAATAAACAAATAATGACACTATCAATACACAACATACATAAACATACTTTTTTTTAACCATTACAATGGAATAAAAAAAATATGTAAAGTATTAAAGATAAACACACAGCGACAACACTGTAAATCATAACATTTATCAAAATATGCTTAACTAGTTTCCTAGTAAACTGAATAATATGTTATATAATAAAGCTAAATCCACGTACAGATGATACACATGATAGAGATAATACATAGAGATAATACATAGAGATGATACAAAGATAGATACAAAGATAGATAGATAGATAGATAGATAGATAGATAGATAGATAGATAGATAGATAGATAGATAGATAGATAGATAGATTGATTTACATTTTTTTGTGTTCATTCTTATATGTAACACTCACTTGCAATGATCCGCCTTAATCTATATAGCTTCGCAGGTTGGCGCCTACGAAGGTCCAACCATCTTTTTTGGAGCTGCACAAGCTGTCTCCTCTGCCCAGTATGCCGGCGTATTATCCTTTTTGCTCTGAAATACAATACATAGAGAATGGAAGTTGCTCAAAATGTTAAATAGGTGCGTTAAAGGCAGGGGTTAATGTGCTTACCTGAGATATGCCTGCCTCTTTTCTAACTTGGAGTGAGGCACCGCTGGATCCAATTTATCTATTTGGCTTGTCAATATTAACAACTCCAACCTGGAGAAAGGAGCATGCCTAGCCATCTTTACAATCAATGTCGCAATATTGTTTATGAAATGTCAATAAAGTTTTTCAACACTCTGTGCGGGCAGTACCCAATGTGCGCAAGTTCATGAAGCAGCCACTAGGGAATAAATTGCTGTACTTTTCAGACCATCGCAACATGGCGACATCACAAACTTTCGCCAGGCAAGAATTGCAAATTTTGGTAACGGTAATGGACCGGTTACAACCCCATTTCCAGCATTCCAATGCTGCAAAACGTAGGGCCTATGTTAGGGCAAAATCTCTAATTTATTTTCGCACAGGCAGAGTCAGACAAGTGGCCCAGCTGCAACGGCGCTGGTACCTATTACAGAGGAGGCAGCCCCGTCTTCTTAGGCATTTGCGGAGGTCCATCACATGTAAGTATAAGTATAAAATGCAATAAGACATGTAATATTTTATACCGTCTATGTATAAGTGTATGTCATTATTATTTGACAGTCTGAATTTTAGGACAACTTTGAAGGTATACTTGAAAGATGTAAATGATACATGGAAAGCTGTCAGAGCAGCATAGTGAACAGAGCATACAGCATATTGCATAGTGGGGTTTAGGCTGATCCCTGTCTGTACTACTCCCTGCAATAGACGCTGCTGCAGATCAATGCACTATGCTGCTCTTACATATTTGCATGTATACTTTACAACCACAATAGTACATACATGTAATCCTACGGAAAATGCTGTAATAGAACAAATTGGGATCAGCTTAAATAAACGCTGTTTAAAAGCGCGTCATGCATTTATTATGAACTATAGTACTGCATGTAATAAAAATCACATATTCTAACTATGTATTGATATATGTTTTTATTTATGACATTAGGATCCCGTTTGAGAAGACTTCATCGTCGATCAAGAAAAGTATCATCATCTACCAGACCATTACGTGCACATTCCCATTGTCCTGCCCATGCAGCATTCCCTGGCCATACCATATCACACACCTCTGTGGATCAACCTTCACAGTACCGTACACATTCAACATCTCCTCCTGCCCATGAACCCTCCCCTTCTCATTCCCTCGTCCATAGTGTTAATAGTGCAAATTTGCACTCTAGGCAAGTGAGGACGGAAGAAGTACCTGTATTACGATACTTTCCTGGAATGATACGTCCACCAAATGGACTAGTACAATTTATACATAGGAGGGTACATGCAGAAGATATCCAAAGTGTTTATGGTGTGGAGCACTCACCACCTTCTCCCCCACCTCCATCTCCTGAAACCCAATCCTCTGGACCTACTTCACCATAATTTACATTATGAGCACTTAACTGTTTTTAAAAATTAAAACATTATATTCAAACTTTAAACATGCTGTCATTGTAGTATTCTTTTTCATTTCTTCATTGTCATCATAGACAATTCAAATACATACCTGACAGACATAAATAAAGTAAGTAATGGTATAACAAATGTCTGTCATATTACATAGTTTGAACATGTTTAGTACCGCACTGATCTTGAACATAAGCTGTAGTGAAACACACAGTAATCAAAGTGTTGATAGAAACTGTTTATTTCATTTTACTGTGTGTGTGATTGTTAAATGAATTTTATAGATGTAATGTTAGAAATTCAACTATGCTGTATAAAGGATTAACAACAAACACACAGACATTGTGTCTGCAACTTGTAATACTTTACATTGTACACTCAATGAGATATTCCAAATGTGTGTCTGATATCATGGAAATGTAGAGATTTCTCACTACACAAAGCTGTCTGTACGCTTATTGTTCCATATTTAGTAATCGTTTATAATTATTTTACTGTTACAAATAAGAAGCAATGTAATGACAAGACACATTAAGAAAGATGTTTCCTGTTGTTTCTTAAATATTTCGAAACACGTACATTTAACAGTTAAAAGCATATTTATAAAAATGGTTATCATGCATGTTTCACTGCATTATGTTTAGATCTTGCACTATGTAAAGATTTTAAAAACAAAAAGAAAGATGCAGAAAATAACACATAAAACTTGAATACAATTAGCTATCTATGTATGTTTGCATAGCATTACTATTCTATCAATCAACTTTTTAAAACAGTAGACAATGGCTTTCAAAAGTATACTTGTCTGAAGGTCTTAGAAAAAATGTGTATTTATCTATGTGTTCAGGTCTCTATGTCTGCAGCAGTAATCACACCCACCATAGCTAATCTTATTTAAAGAAAAAATAAGGATAAAGGAATAATTACAGATACACAGACATTGTGTCTGCCATTGTTA
This sequence comes from Limnodynastes dumerilii, assembly GCA_011038615.1. Classification (NCBI taxonomy): domain Eukaryota; kingdom Metazoa; phylum Chordata; class Amphibia; order Anura; family Limnodynastidae; genus Limnodynastes; species Limnodynastes dumerilii. Next base: position 4,755 of record WWET01012911.1, on the reverse strand, counting down.
ATAGATTAAAACTAATCAAGACCCTTGAAGGACATATGAAATAAAACTAGTGTGTAAGCGCTGCTTTTGCAAGTATATACTAACTTTAAAAGTGTGAACAATAAAAAACATGCATAAAAAATGAAATAACTGAGGAACATACACTGGGAAGTGATAATTAGAAACATTTGTTAATAGTTATGTGTATATATAGTAATTTACTTAAATAAAACATGTATAGATGTAATAAATAATCGCATAAAATCAATTTTAAATTTTGAATCAAATTTTTTTATTTTGAAACAAAGAGGGGGGTTAAACTTTTCAGTGTTCTGATGCAGGAGGTTGGGGTTGAGGAGTGGGAGGTGGTGGAGGAGGAGGAGGGCCAGAATACAGTTGTGCAGGAGGAGGAGGAGGAGGTGGTGGAGGTGGTCCTGGCATATGACCTGCGGCCCTCCGCTGCTGCCAGTCCGCATGCATCACAGCGATGTAGGCATTCGCTGCCCTCACCATCACGGTTACAGTGATAATTATTGCCCTTAATTCGGGCCACAAGGGGCTCTGCCTCATGTCATTGATACCTATGGAGTAATAAGGAAATAACAAAAGAATTATGAATTCATGCAATATATAGCATTTACACATTTCAGCCTGTCATTGACACTCTCATGAACTGTTTGCGTAGGGTATGAGGGGCTTTAAAAAGATCACTTTTCACATCAATATATGATGTAAATAAATATGTACATCAATCTATCATGGTTCTTGGTACTATTCCTTTTTAATTCATAATAAATATAAAATTATAACCTTAAAAAATAGATAACTTTGTGAATTGAGTAAAAGAAGATTTTAGTATACACATGCCCAAAATTTGTTTTTTCATATCTTGTTAAATTACTGGATAGAGTCACTATTGTCTTTTCTGTCTTTAGTAGTTTTTTGTCATACTTTTTATGTTTTTATATAAACTGTTGTTCTTTTACAACTATATTTACACAACATTTAATATTTACTGGTCCTGTGTCACAAATTAATGTTTTTTCTAATTAAAATGTGGTAACGTATGTATTACAGTTAGTGCTATGGTGATTACCTTTTCACTTTTAGCCATTGCAACATTTTGATGACAAATGGAAGATGTTTCATATAACATAAAACACTATTATATAGTTTTTCAGAACCTTATCTCACATGTTATTAAAAGTGTCAATACAAAAAAGACATCACTTTTCATGAATAATTATTTTTTTTAAACAATTAATTCATTTTTTAGCAATCTAATACAAAAAATGAGACTCACTGAACACCGGTGGCCTCCCTTGGAATCCAGGGCCTTGTCCTGCTGACGGTCTCCCTGCTGTTGAGTCAGCAGATGCAGGCGAAAAGGTTAAAGAGGGGGAATGGGCAGAGGAGTGTGATGGGGAATAGGAAGTGGAGGGGGAATGGGCAGGGGAAGGAGAGGTGGAATGGGCAGGGGCAGAAGAGGGGGAATGGGCAGAGGAGTTTGATGGGGAATGGGGGGAGAGGGGGAATGGGAAGGGGTAGGAGAGGGGGAATGGGCAGAGGAGTTTGATGGGGAATGGGAAGTGGAGGGGGAATGGGCAGAGGAGTTTGATGGGGAATGGGAAGTGGAGGGAGAATGGCCAGGGTCAGGAGAGGGGGAATGGGCAGGGGCAGGAGAGGGGGAATGTGAAGTGGAGGGGGAATGGGAAGTGGAGGTTGAGGATGAGGAGGTAGAGCTGGAGGAAGGAGGAGGAGGTACATTGGTTTGTCTTTGTTGTTTTGATCCTAAAGAAATCCCAAAAACATGAGCCTGTTAATACAATACATTCATTAACATATTTTTGTTATCATTACCATGGAACAAAAGCAAGATGTAAAATATGACAGATAAACACACAGCCACAACACTGAAAAGCATGAAATGTTGAAAAATATGCTTTCATACATTCCTAGTAAACAGAAAAATTCCTAATATTATAAAGCTACATCTACGGACAGATTATACACATGATAGATATATTAGATAGATAGATAGATATATTAGATAGATAGATAGATAGATAGATAGATAGATAGATAGATAGATAGATAGATAGATAGATAGATAGATAGATAGATAGATAGATAGAGAGATATATAGATTTTGTAATTGCTTCATATATGTAACACTCACTTGCTATTATGCGTCTTAATCGATATAGCTTCGCAGGTTGCCGCCTGCGAAGATCACACCAGTGCTTTTGCAGCTGTACAAGCCGTCTCCTCTGGCCAGTTCTCCTTCGAATTCTGCATTTGGCCCTTAGATAGGCCTGCCACTTCTCATTATTCGAGTGAGGCAGAGCTGGATCCAACTGATCCATCTGCGCCACCAAAATCAGCAGCTCCATCTTGGAGAATGGTACATGTCTCGCCATTTTGGAAAAAATGTACTTTCAATAAAGTTTTTTCATGCTCTGTGCGGGCGGGACTTGCACAGTAGCCAATGTGCGCAAGTTTTAGAAACAGACACTAGAGAATAAATCGCACAACGGTTCAGACCATCGCAACATGGCGACATCACTAAATATCGCTATGACAAAAATGACCATTTTGGTAAAGGTAATGGACCGCTTACTCCACCATTTGTAGCATTACACTGCTGCAAAGTGTAGGGCCTATGTTATGGCAAAATGACAGACAAGTGGACCAGCTGCAACTGCGCTGGTCTCAATTAAGGTGAACCGAGGGTTAATTAACCTGAGGGAAAATTAAACTGCGTGGCTGGGAATGGAGGCTGGATTGAGTTGGCAGAGGGGTTTTTGGGAAGGGTAAATATTGTTATTAAGACACCCAATCCTGGCTTAGTGGGGGGGAGTGTCTGGGTGCACAATTAAAACCCCTGGTGTGTTTCTGCCCAGCCTCTTTTCCCTTTGGATTGTCACCCTCCCTCCCTCCCTGTTTTTTATGGTGACGGAATCATCTGTTTAATGGGATGTCCCCCTTTTTTCTTTAGGGCGGGAAGGCAGTATAGTGCTACGGGTTAGAGCCCGTGAGTGATGTGGAGGCTGAGCCGAGGAGTTGTCTCCTCCGTTGGCCCGGTATTTCCACCGTGCTTCGTTTATAGGGGCGGGCTCGGTGTCTAGCGGGTTTAACTGGGGGAGAAGGGTTTTATCTCCAAGGCGGAAGGAGGACGCTGGAAGCGGGGTAGATGTCAGGCCCCCGCTTCGTTTTGCTGGCTAAGCGGGCGTAAAGGGAGGTGGGGTAGATTTCAGGCCCCCACTATCTGTTAATGCGCTTAGCAAAGTTAGAGCGTCTTAGGTATACTGCCTTCGTCCGTCACCATCGGTATTGCATCATTTAAGTTATGTTTTGATTACTGCATTGTTTGTTTATTTGTTTATTATTGTGTTTAATAATAAACTTGGGGGGGCTCGGTTTGAGTCCCCCCTTTTTTGCAAAAATGTCTGTTCACTTGTCTGGAGGAGGGGGAATATCATGGGACTGTGTTGGGTCAATAAAGCGAATGACTCAGCTTAGCACGTTTAAGAGTAGGCAGCCCCGTCTGTGGAGGTCCATCACACATAAGTGTTAAATAAAATGACAGATTTCATATTTTGTACACTGTATGTATATGTCTATGTTATTCTTATTTTAGACAGTTTATTGCACTGCATAACGAGTATAGTAACCTTGATAAAATTATTTTATGATTCCAATATTTTCTATCGTGTAAGTTAAACATAAATGTTACAATCGTTGAATAATGTCATCTGAATGTCATCTACATACACTATAGCGATTTTTGTAACAATCTGCCAATTATCGTTCAATCGTGACACACATCAATCTAGTTAATGTCCTAAATCCATTTTCAACACATCCAATAAAAAGTTTAAATTACAAACATTTTTGTATGAATCATATATATTTAATCACTGTCTCATTAAATCTTTTTTTCCTTCTTACACCTTATATTTAAACTTCATGCTACAAAGACCGCTATGCCCACAATACTGTGTACTTGTAAGATCGTTTGACAGAATGATCCGTCCACCAGATGGATTGGTACAATTAATCTATAGGAGGCAATGGGAGAAAGATAGGCAAAGGGATGATGGTAGGGTGCCAACTACATCTCCTGAACCACAATCGTCTGTACCTCAATCCCCGCAACAACCATTATGAGTACTTTAATTTTCTAAAAAATAAAACAAGTTGATCTTGTTGTAATTTTATTATTATGTGTTTATTTCTCTGGCTAATCATAAAAAATAGACATAAAAACAAGAGATAAATAAAGAACGTTACGGTTTAGGAAATGTATCTCATACTTCACAGTACAGTGATAGCGAGTAATGCACTGATATATAACTAAAATACTGTGAAACTGAGATAATATACATTGTCAGAGTAAGTATAATAAATTGTTTAAGTTATGAGGTGCAAAAAAACTTTTTCTTATATGTAATACAACAATAACTTCAATATATGAAATAACTGCACAAGTAAATATCAAATTTAAACAAAGTAATACTTTATAAACAATATATGTGTATTTACTAAAAAAAAATGTTTAAAGCAATGCAGACATATCCATACATAGCATATTATGTTTCTATTTTAACTAGGTTATAGTTCTCCACAAAATGTTACACAATGACAATGACATTTGCATACAATTATAATGATAATTTGTTTTAATTATAAGACAGACAATGGTACATGTTTATTTAAAAAAAAAAAAAAGATGTCTGAAGCACAAATCTATTGAACATATGTAATGTGACAAAG
>WWET01012910.1:0-10052 GCA_011038615.1 Limnodynastes dumerilii | reverse complement strand
TAAATAGTCTTACCTGCACCCGAAGACACCAATGAGTGAAGTTGCGTGGCCGGCAGCTTCTGCGTCGGCGGCCCAGCTGGTCCGTATAGATGACGTGGTCAGATTGGTCCATTGCCGCACGGTCACCTAAGCAACCAAATAAACAAAAGTGAACCCTTAATATAGAGTGTGCACTGTATAGAAGTACCAATAGTAGACATCCACCAATATAAAGAAAAACTGTAAGGCTGTACTCAAAGATATAAGAAAATGGATAAGATAAAGATATGCCTAATACAAATGGGCTAGAGGAGAGGAGGGGACCAAGATACAGGTTATAGATAGCATGATATATTAAGATGCTCATTCAGTCCACTTGGAGCAAGGGAGTTAAGTCTATGTATCCAAAGGGATTCACGCTGTAGTAGACTTCGTCCTCTATTGCCTCCTCGTAGTGATTCTGGCACAAAGTCAATTATTTTATATCGAAGTGTGGCAATGCTATGCCCAGATTGGGCGAAGTGTCTCGCGACTGGCTGGTCAATATCCTTTCCACTGATGGCTGCTCTTATAGCCGATCTGTGCTGTGCCATCCGTTCCCTGAAAGATGTTATCGTTTTTCCAACATACGGTAACCCGCACGGGCAGGTAATAAGGTAGACCACATAAGATGTGGTACAGGTCACATAATGTCTAATCTTAAATTTTTGATTAGTGCTGGGGTGCATAAAGGTGGACGCAGGCCGCCCACGCAGAAGCTGCCGGCCACGCAACTTCACTCATTGGTGTCTTCGGGTGCAGGTAAGACTATTTATTCCTTCTCTCTCTATTCATTTGGTTATTGTATCCCTGATGAAAGGCTGTAAACAATAAAAACCTGAAACGTCGAAACGGTGTCTAATCGTATTATTAATACAGACTCAGAGTGCCCCCACGTACCTCTATATTTGTGTCGGCAATAATATTATTGCAGTCTTGGGATGTAGCACCTGAGCATCTACTGAAGATACTTATTGACAGTGAGTGCCAGCAACAACTATCTATGTATTTCATATCTATCTATTTATATGCGTATATTAATTTTATATATATATATATATATATATATATATATATTTATTATCTATACATAGGTAAATACTGTATCTACACACACATCTTGAATACCACGCTCACACAACATACATGCATGCATTACATACACACACATCATACATGCATTCATCATTTTTCATTTTTATTTTTTTGGTACTTTGCTTTAACATATATACAGACCATACAGGCACGGTCACCTAAGCAACCAAATAAACAAAAGTGAACCCTTAATATAGAGTGTGCACTGTATAGAAGTACCAATAGTAGACATCCACCAATATAAAGAAAAACTGTAAGGCTGTACTCAAAGATATAAGAAAATGGATAAGATAAAGATATGCCTAATACAAATGGGCTAGAGGAGAGGAGGGGACCAAGATACAGGTTATAGATAGCATGATATATTAAGATGCTCATTCAGTCCACTTGGAGCAAGGGAGTTAAGTCTATGTATCCAAAGGGATTCACGCTGTAGTAGACTTCGTCCTCTATTGCCTCCTCGTAGTGATTCTGGCACAAAGTCAATTATTTTATATCGAAGTGTGGCAATGCTATGCCCCGACACTCCCCCGACACTCTCACACATTTATTTTTGCTGTTTGAAAATAGTTTTTTTTTGGTACTTTGCTTTAACACATTAATTGTGCAAGTGTGTCATTCCACATTGAAATATAAATTACTGACCTTTAATAGCCAGGAAGGCTGCGAGTTTTGCATAAAACTGTGAAAATGTTACTAGAGTGCGGTTTAAACATTAACAAGGCCACTAGTTGATACAAGTTAATACAGTGTCATTTTCAATAATGCAAAATAACAAAACCAAGAAATTTAGGCAGAATTCAAGGTGAATCATTATGGACAGGGGTGTTACATTCTTGACACAATAAGGGATATGTAGACAAACAAGTAAGGTTTACTGTATAACCTACTGTACGTGAAATATTACTCCATAGTAAAAAAACAATTCTTGGACAACACAAAAATAAAAAATATTAGTAACAATAACAATTATAAAATTGAATATGGGTACGGTCGTTGCTATGAATCTAACGGAGAATCTAACGGTATGTGTGAATCGATCGTTTACAGTGTATTTTTGACCTTCTGGGCATGCGCAGTAGTTAAAAATGTAAATATGCGCACGGACGTAGCAAAAATTTGGATCTCTGAATACAGTCCAGAGTCCTCTATAACAAAGGGTTCGAGAGACTGAACAATCCATGGCACTGCCTTCTAACTGTGAGAAGTCTGAGTCATAGGCTCCCTGAGATCCACCCTGGCTCTTGCAATTGAGGCCTGCACTTAGATTTTTGCTATATTTTTTCTCTATTTCTTAGTCCACTCTGGTTTTGTATCTGTCTTTGATGTTTTGCTCTGTCCCTCCACTGTGTCCTTCTCTGCTCCCTTCAATTTGTATTCTTGTGGTATAGTCCCTATGTCATTTAAAATCTAACAAAGGCAATATGGAGAGTGCAAACTTGCTTATGTTCAGCTGGTAGCTGACAGTTATTTAACAGGAATAGGCAAAATCAGGATGCATAACATCACTACTGTAAATAGTCACCCGACTAATAGAATACCCAGAGGCAAAGGCACTAGGGAGTGAGCAGTCCATGGCACTGACTGAGAAGAGAGAGTCCTCTCAAACAAAGGGTTCCAGAGACTTAACAGTCCATGGGAGGTGCAATATGGAGAGTGCACACTTGTTCATGTGCAAAGGGCTGCCATCAGGGGGGGGGGCAGCCGGGCCTAGTGTCCCAGGCCCGGACAGAGAGGGGGCCCGGGAGAGACCCAGGCCTCCTCTCTGTCCTGTACCGAATGGAGGGGGTCGTATTGGAGGGTATGGGTTGTGCATTGTGTGATATTATGCATGCATGGTGTGTGTGATATTATGCATGCATGCATGCATAGTGTGTGTGTGTGTGATGCATGCATGTAGTGTGTATGTGTGTGTTCTATTATGTATGTTATGTGTGTTTGTGTGATATTATGCATGCATATTATGTTTGGTGTGTGTGTGCTATAATGCATGTATGTAGTGTGTGTTCTATTGTGTGTGTGTGTGTGTGTGTGTGTGTGTGTGTGTGTGTGTGTGTGTGAATCTAATGAATGCATGCAACTATATTTATGTGTGTAGATATATATCTAAATATTTGATATACCTATATCTATGTGTGTGTGTCGCTTCACCAAATAGCATGACATGCCCATTCATAAAAAAAAAACACCCATAATGTGCCCTCTTAAAAAATACATTTAAAACATCAACATGTTTCCCCCAAAAAATATAATGTGAATATGGCCATTATCCCTGTCCCCTACATGAAAAAATATCTAAATACAGTACCCACATAATAAACCGAGGGCCACATGTGCCCCTCTAAAATATAAATAATAAAAAGGGCCAATATCCCTGTCCCCTTCCAAAGAAAACAAAACTGTGACCACATAACATAATAAAATGAATGACAAAGCCCACATGTGGTCCACAAAACTCAAAATGTACAAATATTCCCAATATCAAAGTCTCCGTCTTCCCAAAAAATTGATAATACTGTCCGCAAATAAATTATGCAAAAACGGCCTGGAGTCTGTGTTCAGCTTGCTTGAAGTGTCCGATCTGGTTTTCTGGATGTTCTCCTGTTGCCACAACGCAGCTGGGAACATCTTCTTCATCCGGACTGCTTCTAATAACAAATAGGTCACTAGGGGGCAGTGTTTTATATAAGAGATGACGTCAGTTACAGTGGGGGCTGACATCATCACTTATATAAAGCACTGCCCCCTAGTGACCTATTCGTCATTAGAAGCAGTGCGGATGAAGAAGAGGAGGTTCCCAGCGTCGTGACAACAGGAGAACATCCAGATAACCGGACCGGACACTTCAAGCAAGCTGAACCCAGAAGAACAAAGGCTCCAATGAAGAACAGAAGGCTTCCCAAGATGCTGACATCAAACGGTGAGTGCACAAACCTTTTATTAATTTTATTACACACGATACACTGCACACATTACACTTAGATTAGGAGAGATGACCACCGGAGGTAAGTGCACACATTTAGGGAACATTGTTAGTTAGGGAATATTTCTTTTTTACATGCATACTTAGTGTAAATGTTTAATGTATTTTTATTGATGAATGTATTTTTTTTTACACGCAGACACGCATGGTTAGAAGCCTAACCATGCTGCTGCTGATATTATTACAAGGCTAATCAATCCTGAGCCTTGTAGTTCTATCAGTGCAGCATGGCTAAGGCTTTTAGCCATGCTGCACTTATGTTTTACACAGACAAAAACACGTCTGTTATACGGACATGTGTTTTTGGCAGTCCCGATGTGAAATCACAATAACTTTTGGTGATTTCAAATCACACTGAAGGCGATTTGTTCAAATCGTCTTTATTGAATACGGTGTTGATTTTTTTCCCTATCTTTTACATGGCAAACATCTGGATGATTTCAGTCCAGCGATGTTTGCCATGGTGATTTTTTTTTTACACAAATCACGCGATTATGAGCTTAATGAATCCGGATTGGTGATTTTTTTAAGCTCAAATCACGCGATTTGAGGCGATTTAGGCCAAATCGACCTTAATGAATGAGGCTCTTAGTGTGAGAAGTCTAATATTAGAATTAGTTAAAACATTTAAAATAATTTTTTTTAAATTAGATTTGAATGGGCTTTTTTTAATGAACTGTATTCCAGCGGTCTCCCGACATGTACCCACCTCTTCCTCCCCCTAATAACAGCTATTAGGGGGAGGAAAAGGGGTTTACATCTTTAGATGGCATTCTTTAACTTTGTAAATACCGGCCCGCATTCATTAGAGTGTTAATGCGATCGTCACCATGGAAACCATGATAGCATTATAAATAAGGAACTCTTTGTTTTCATATGATACAGAAAATAAAAACGGGCTATATCATATGAAAACAATGTTTGTAAATAGAGCCCAAAGGGAGCACTCTGGTCCTGAATCTTTCCCTGCTGTTCTCCTCTGCCCCTCCACTGTATCTTTCTCTAATCCCTCTAATCTATATTCTTGTTGTTTATCTTGTGTTGTCCCTATGTCATGTAAAACCTAGCAGAGGAAAAATGTAGAATCCACTCTTGCTCATGTGCTGCCGGTAGCTGACAGCTATTGGGCAGGAATAGTCATAGCCAGGATGCATAACATCACCACTGTCAACAGTCACCCGACCGATATAACACAGCTATATCCAGAATAAGTAAGTAGTAAAATGTCTGAGACAGGTACATGTTTTAAATGAATGTGAATATATAATAAATAATGACGTTTAGTCACTTTTAGTCATTACAGACCATAATGAATAGTAATTAGTATAAAATATTTTATAATAAATTTATAATAAATAATTTCTTGCATTTGCTCCACTTTCTTTATATACAGGAAATCCCTATTAGAGGAAGAAACAATGTTCTCCTAACAGAAGTTAAATGAATAGACAAGGGTAAATGAACAATGGATTTGCTATTTTTCGGTATGATAAAGGAGACTCCAGAAGTTCAGTTGTATCATTGGCCGATGGTTAATAAATTAAGAGTATAATGTCGGCTGTGTTACCATGCCCGTGCAATATGTTCGGCATTGTACCCCTTCATAACTGCAACAATCCATTATGAATACAATTATTATGAATACAAATCTTAAATAAATTCCTTATCTTACCAACTCCTGCTCCTTTGTCTGTCCCTGCTGCTCTCCTCTGTTCCTCCATTCTGGGCCTGTGTCTGTCTGTCCCTGCTGCTCTCCTGTGTTCTTACACTCTGGTTCTGTGTCTGGCCCTGCTGCTCTCTTCTGTTTTTCCCCTCCACTCTGGTCCTCTATCTGTCTGTTCTGCTCTTTTCTGTCCCTCCACTCTGTCCTTTTCTGTTCCCTCTGATCTATCTTTTTCTTGTTTATCTTGTATAACCCCTATGTCAGGTAAAATCTGGCAGAGGCAATATAAAGGTTACACACTTGCTCATGTGCAGCTGGTAACTGACAGTTGGTGTAGACAGTAAGCATGACATCACCATTAGTCACATGATCAGCCTAGCCACAAACTGTTGAATCTCAACATGGCTGCTGCAGCATTTAAAATATAGAAAGTGTCAGTAGCTGTCATTGAGTTTCTGTGTAGTTGTGATATGCACATATAATACTTTCCAGTCATGTTGTATAATTTTATGTTTTTTTTTCAAAGAGAGGAAAGATATAACTAGTCAATTTTCAAAGTATAAACATGAAACTTTTAGCCATTTTTTACATAATGAATATCAAATATTATAAATTTTAATGCAAGATAAAAAAAACAAGGACAGAACTACCCGCATGTAAGACAGATATCTCCAATGGGCACTCAGGGTCTCATTAATTGAATAAATATCATAAAATTAATAAATCTTTGATATGCATTAAAATAATTTTTCATAGATAACCTCAATGTGAAATATTTTAAAAACACACATACATGATTCCCACAACGAAAATTAATTAAAAACAAAGTGAAAAAGCCCTACTCATATCTTATTATGTCTAAGGGGTATGTACCAAAAAATGTATAAACTAGTCTGTAACAGGGGCAAACTTTACAAATTGGAAGGAAACTCTGGGGATTAAAGAGTTTTTACCATTCTTAACGGTTGTAGTAACCATTGCAAAGAAAACTATTTTAATGTCTTGGATCAAACCTGCATCCCCTACTATTTCGCAAGTTGAAGTTGCCCTTTTAGATTTATTGTACATGGAACGCAGAGCTACCTTACTTAATGTCGAAAAGGGTATACACAAATCTTACAAGAAATGGGGGGTATACATTGAATTCTTGCCTCAAGATAAACAAAAGCATATACTCATTCTGTTTGAGTCCACAACGTGGTTCTTATTACGGATTTTAGACATGACAGAAATTGTTGCTCTTCTATAAGTATGGATTTAGAGTGATAGAGAAGAATAGAGGTCTAAGTCCCTTACTTGATGTTTTAGGTTGATAAATATTTTAGAGTGGGGCAAACCAAATGTTTATTTTGTAGATAGCCTGTTTATATTTCTGATTTTGTTTTCTTTTCTTTTTATTTGAAATAAAATTTAAAAAATAGTTTCATGGTACATGTTTAGAAGGCCAATTTACGTTGTGATTAAGCTGTTAGATCATCTCTTTGGCCTAAATTCAAGGAAATAGGAGCCAAGGTATTATCTGGCAGGCTATGTGTACATAAAAGCATTTGCCCTTTTTCTTTTGTTTTTCTTTCTATATATCTGAAATCTGTATGTAAAGTTCTTCTTTGCAATTGTTCTTGATTTCACTGACATATACATGTTTGTAATCTTGTGAAAACTCAATAAAAAAACTAGTCTGTAACAGAATAAATAGGTCAAATTCAATCATTGCCACCCACAGATATATGATAATTGAAGAAAATCAATTAAATATTTATTATTCCCAAGTGTCTTATCATTTTCAGTTAGCTGCACAGAGCTCATATATAATAAAACGTAATAGAGTAAATTTTCACAATTCTATGAGTGTATTATGTTCAACCATATTTTGCTGGAGTACCAGTTGCCCACTACATAGTCATGTCAAGTACCATTTTGCATATCATATAGACGCATACCCAATACCCATATACATATTTCAGCGTATGACGGGGTGTTCCATCTTTTCCACACAGTTAAATCCAGAAGGTGGGTTGGGTTGACCATTTAAATTTACAGTATGGGCAAGGTATGGGAATAGTACAACCGCTGCTCCACACAGAGACTTAAGGCAGCCTTATGCTCGTAAGTGAGCTAAAGTCTGCACGAGAGAAGGGAGTGACATGGGAGTTCACTCTCCTCTTCTGAGTGGACTATCAGACCTCTACATGTACAGAATGCCTGCGGGGGTTTGGATTCAGCAAATTAATATAATTTTAGGTCACAGATATAAAGTTGAATTTTCTTTTTATTAGACACAAGGCAAATGTAGTGAAGTGTATTTTTATTAATAAAAACAACATTTACACAAGTGAAGATATGAGAAACATTTGATGAATAAGTTATTTTAATGCATTTCAACTAGTAAAAAGTCTTTAACACAAACAAGCTTTACTGGTAACAAGCTGTAGTGTGACGTTGGCTTCCAGATGCATTTTATTTACTACTTTCTCATGAAGCAGCTGCTGCAGCAGAAATGCACAGGACCCGATTTAGAGACACACACAGGACACGAGCCAGAGAGAGACACACACACACAGGACCCGAGCCAGAGACACACACACACACAGGACCCGAGCCAGAGAAAATCTAAAGTGTAAGTAATCACTTAGTGGGCGCAGATATAAATAAGTGTAACTCTAAACGGATTTCAATATATGAAAACCGAGTGGTAATTAATTAAAAGTGACTAAGTGTCGATATGAATAAATAAGTAAACAAATATGTGGTACACCAACCGACACTAAAGTGATAAATGCCTAGACTACAATAATTCACAGCGTGAAGTCTCTGTAAAGTCCTAGGATAAAAGATTTAATCCAATTGTACAAAAAAAAAATGAAATAAAATGAAATAAATATATAATCCACAACCGACACTAAAGTGCTAAGTGCATATAACTAAAATGATCATAAACGTAAATCCAAAATATAAAGTCCTGAGGTAGAAAGTTTAATCTAATTGTCCCTGAAAACAAGCTTCAAAAAGGAAAATGGATTGCCAAATGAAAAATAATCTTTGAAAGCATACAGTTTGTGGATACTTGCTGTGTTACCACGGACTACCGCCACTGAGTGACTGCAAATGTTGCCGCTGATGTTCGTCTCCTATGCCGATCCAAGACTCTTCCAAAGTATACAAAGTTTAAGAGTATATTATTCTCTGTATGAGGGCCTGGATGTTATTTCTTATCCAAGAGTACTTCATCCTTATTGCCACATTGTCAGACAGTGTCTTACTCCATAGAGGATGAGCCCCTTATAACTATCCATGGAACCTTGGATTTTTTTGCTCACTACATCTGGAAAGGACTTTCATTTGTATCTACTTGTTGTGGGATCATTGCTGGATCACCTTCATCAGAAATTTGGATCAATCCCTTTATTTGGACAGTTTGGAGAGAATCTGGTGCTGTCTGTATTCAATACAGTTCTCTCTGGATCAATAACTATTCCTCCATTGTCTTGCTTGCTCTATTTTATGCATGGATGGAGTTATAAGGGGCTCACCCTCTATGGTGTAAGACACTGCTCTGGACTCTGTTTGATAATGCAGCAATAAGGATAGAGTACTCTTGGATAACAAATAACATCCAGGCCCTCATACAGAGAATAATATACTCTTAAACTTTGTATACTTTGGAAGCACCATAAGAGTCTTGGATCGGCATAGGAGACGAACGTCAGCAGCAACATTTGCCGTCACTCGGCGGCGGTAGTCCGTTGTAACACAGCAAGTATCCACAAACTGTAAGCTTTGAAAGATTATTTTTCATTTGGCAATCCATTTTCCTTTTGAAGCTTGCTTCCAGGGACAATTGGATTGAACTTTCTACCTCAGGACTTTATATTTTGGATTTATTATTATAGACTTTACGTTTATGATCATTTTAGTTATATGCACTTAGCATTTTAGTGTCGGTTGTGGATTATATATATATATATAGATTTTTTTTTTTTGTACAATTGGATTGAATCTTTTAACCCAGGACTTTACAGAGACTTCACGCAGTGAATTATTTTAGTCTAGGCACTTATCAATTTAGTGCCGGTTGGTGTACCTTATATTTGTTCATATCGACAATTAGTCACTTTTAATTAATTACCACTAGGTTTTCATATATTGAAATCCGTTTATAATTACACTTATTTATATCTGCGCCCACTTAGTGATTACTTACACTTTAGATTTTCTAATTTTTGGTATATGGTGTGGATTCTATCACTATTACAAAAGTAGGCTGTGTCACGTTCTGAGGTAGATCCGTACTGG
>WWET01012904.1:0-10060 GCA_011038615.1 Limnodynastes dumerilii | reverse complement strand
AATGATGCTATTGTATAAATGGAAGTGGCCAAATTATACCATATCAGAAGTAGGGATGGTGACGAATCTGGCCATTGACTCCCAGACGCATGTCCGGATCGTCACACAGGAGCTGAAAAGAGCAATGAGAACAATATCAAATTTTGGTTTAACTGCAACTTGACTTTGCCCCTAGCATTGATTAGTGGAATAGTCCTCATACTTACCCCCTCAATGATGTTCTTTGTCACAGGGTCTTGGACGAAGCCAGGTCTCACCAAGAGATGACAATGGAACTGAGACCTACCGGTTGCAATACAGAACAGCATGACACCGAAGGAGAACCAGTCCACTCCAGTGTTGTACGGCAGGTCCATAAGCATCTGTTATAAAGGAGGCAATTCACTATGTTAGGCATATCGTAATAAACTCTATGGTGTCCACTAGAGTATAGTCCTACACAGTTATTTACAGGACAATGTGTGCTGCTATGTAGAAGGAAAACCTTTATATATTTATCTGCAAATTCTTTTACTAATCTCCTGACTGTGAAAATGTGTATGTGAAAATGCATAAATGTATTACATGTCTATAATGTCTTCTAACATATTAATAGTATAACATATCTACACCTCACCTTACCTCTGGGGCAATGAAGCCAACTGTGACAACACATCCAGTGGTGTCACAGGTCTTCTGCGCAGCGAGCCCAAAGTCAGCAATCCTGATGTGTCCAGGAGCGTCGATCAGGATGTTTGCTGCCTTCAGGTCTCTGTAAAGGTTGGGAGATATTTATTCATTCATAAAAAGATCAAATTCTAACATAGAGCATAAGATATAATAAAGATTTATAAATGTTCTGTTATTCATATTGGTGAACAATCTAACACAATACAAAATAGTATTAATATCAGACAGTCTTTCATGTGTCATTGTAGATGCAATCACATGTGGGAAAGTCATGTGTATTCAGTATTGGATGTTTACCTTGTTTCATAAATATTAAGGGAAAAGTGCACTTACCGATGGAGGAGGCCCTGGTGGTGAAGGAACTGGAGTCCAACGATGATCTCTGCAGCATAGAATCTATTACAGAAATGTAAGAATATGTTTCTCATTTACAGGACAGTTGGGAAGAATGTTATAATCTGTCATTTACTAGATGTGTTGGTCAGATCGCGCATGTGTTTCTCCCCCAACCCTGAGACCTATTGGCACCCTTGCAACGTGTAGAAAATGCATTTATTTTCCTAATACATATAAAATGGTTAAAGCACATAAGATATGTTAAAACATTTATTTTGTTAATATATTTTGTTCAGTTAGAGCATATGGTTAGAATGTGAGAACTGGAGTGACTCTGGGCCATATGCAGAGCTCCGGCCGCATATTGCAAAAGTTCTCCGATATGTTCTACTGCGCATGTGCAGTAATTCTGTAACGTAATCTACGTTACTCGTTGCAACGTAGATTGCGCATACGCGGTCTTTACGCTGTATTAGTACTGTGCATCTGCAAAATGGGAGTGAGAGTAAATAGGTAGACGCAAAGCGGCTAAACCATTGGTGATCCCTTCCATGTGCTCTACACTAGTGGAATGGGTTCCACCATAATTAAATGAGAAAGGAGGCGGTTTAGTGCTGCTGTGAGAGCAGTATCCGCCCACATTCCCTGCACTTCCTGTTAAAATGTTGCCCCAGCTCAGGCCTGGTGTAAGTGTAAAACGGAGATTAATGCTTTTAGAGTTGCTAAATATTATCAGGCTCCATCGCCATAGAGTAACATTGTTACAAATGCTCTTGCTAAATAGGCCCCTATGTTAGAGAAAAATAGATGCAAGGAGTAATACTTCCAAACTGGGAGACATTTATTTTTTAATGATTGATATTTATATATTGATGTTGTCTGTGTGACTTTCCTATTATTCCCTTATCAATTATGTGATAATTATATATATATATATAAAGCAGCTACTTCAACTACAGAAACTGTGATAGTTATGAAAATAAAAACAGAACCAACACTGTAATTTATTTAGACTTGCTCATTATACAGTTATTATGAATAGCAATACCTTAGTCAGTTAAAAATTTATTTTGCAAATAATATTATTGAAAAACTCTAATACTAATGTACAATAACAATGTTACAATAATAGAATGGTTATAGTGTAAGTTTTATCTCCAGCTAATTTTGTTATAATTATAACATCCAAATGAAAGTGAATTTACTTCTACATGAAATGTGTGGTAAAATATGGAAACATCAATAGGATAATTTGGAATAATGATGGATTTGTATATTTTGTTTCACAATACAACATGTCAACCTCTCTGTACAGTACAGGCAGCCAGGACCCGTTACATTACAGATGATAAAGTTCCTTATAATGTTCTCATTGATTCATTAGATGTTTATAATGTGCTCATGTAACACATGAAGTAAAATAAAATGACATTAGTTTAGTGTTTATGTCTCTGTGATAATGTTCTACAAGGCCCATAGTAAGACCCTCTCTCTACACACTGACCCCCTTACCCTTTGTACCTGGTGTTGGCTGTTTCTCCTCCATGTCTTTGATCTTCTTCGCCTTCAGGTAGATGAAGGACTCCTCATCCTTCCATCTCCTGTCTCGTCGTCTCCTCCTCTTCTTCTGGTGGTGGTCTTCAGAGATGGATTTCTTCTCCTGGGAATCTATCTTCTGCCTCCTCTGACGCTTCGGCTCCTCTTCTTTCTGTCCATCTTCTTTTTCTCCTGTAAAACTCATGTGTCTCCTCGCAAAAAACCAATTACTCAGAGAGCGCACAAGAGTCAGTATCACCCAGCAACTGCCAATGCTAACTGACACAGGTACCCAGCACCGTCGCCCTGACAACAACAGGGAATCCTGTGATGTCACCTGCCATGCTCTGCGATGTGTTTCCTAGGAGTGTCCATTTGTGTTATATTAAAAGAAGGTCAATTCATTTACAATTTATCTAGCTACAATTTTTACTATATTTATATATGTATTACAATAAATCATTGTTTCTAGATCTATCTATCTATCTATCTATCTATCTATCTATCTATTATCTATCATATTAAACAATGTAAATGCAGAAATATTTTTAGTTGAAAAATTATCTTTATGGCTATTGTCGAATTGAACAGTCTTACACTCAGATCCACACATGCCCTTAACACCAAAAAAACATAAAGGGGTAGATCCAGAGGTCCGTACGACAAGGGAATTATGCATGCTGCGTAATTTCCCTGTCATCTATGATAAGGCTTACCCATTACATTGGTCATATCTCCGCCACATATGCGGATATAGCAATTTAAATTAGTTGTTGGGCCAAGGGAAGCCCCTTTACGACTACATCTGTGGTCATAAGGCCGCAGACCTAGTCGTAAGATTTAAGGTAGGAATCTGGACACGCACTCCCCACTACGCAATCGTACTTATAGACCCATGCACGCACATAATGCATGCATTAGTCTGGATCTGACCCCAAGACTTTAACACACTTTTGTCTGCTTAGCTACATTTACCCTTAACTACTATTGTAATGATAATGAATTATAACTTTCATATTTTTGTGCAACATGGCTTTGAAAATCTAGCAACATTGTTTCATTGTACAATTCATGTGCAATAATCCCCTCTGCTGCCACTGTTTGTTTTCCATTCTATCTTAATATAACAGCATCTTTGCAGGAAATTTTATTATATTTAAAAAAAAAAAATCCTTCTGTGATTGTGCACACATGCTGCTATAAAAAATACTTTTCGGTGATTGTGAACACATGCTCCTATAAAAAAAAAATCCTTCTGTGATTGTGCACACATGCTCCTATAAAAAAATCCTTCTGTGATTGTGCACACATGCTCCTATAAAAAACATCCTTCTGATTGTGCACACATGCTTCTATAAGAAAAATCCTTTGCGATTGTGCACACATCCTCTTCGATAAAAGATCCTTTTGTGATTGTGCACACATGCTCCTATAAAAAAAATCCTTCTGTGATTGTGCACACAAGCTCCTATAAAAAATCCTTCTGTGATTGGGCACACATGCTCCTATAAAAAATCCTTCTGTGATAGTGCACACATGCTCCTATAAAAAAATCCTTCTGTGATTGTGCACTTTGGTAACTTTGATTGACAAAGTATTAAATACTTTCTTTTAAATTAAGACAATAGTGTTAAGAAAGTGCATCTGGGTGCGGAGTCTAACCACGGACTTAACTGCATATCTGGGGCAGGTCACGGTCCCTGATGGCTCATGCACAGATGTTGGAGCACAAGTCAGATGCCACCAGACTGATGCAAGCACTAGACATGTAACCAGGGGCGGATTGACCATAGGACTTACAGGGAATATTCCCAGTATTCAACAGCTCCTGTTTAATTTAAAGAAGACTAGTTTGTTGACTGTCATGGGTGATGGTGATGGATCATGGGTGATGGTTACTAAAATTATGTCTGTATAGAACGGACATTTTTTGGGGATGTATTGGGTGGTGGTCACTAGGATGCTGTGTGTTTCGGGTGGTGGTCACTAGGATGCTATATGTATTGGGTGGTGGTCACTAGGATGTTGTATGTTTTGGATGGTGGTTACATGGGTGGCAGTGAATACCTGCATTTCATAGATGTCACTCTAATTCTCTTTATTGGATTGCGAAAAATTAGTCAGTAGATGTTGTATTTACTGGTAACTGTTTATTTATTTATATATTAACATGTTTTTATATAGTGCCATCAGATTACGTAGCACTTTTACAATCTTTATAACAGGTCTGGGTGGTAACAGACAGACTTGCTGGATAAGAGGGCCCTGCCACAGGCTTACACTCTATAGGATATTAGGGATTGATACATAAGGGAACGTGCTATATAATCACACAACAGACCAGCCAGCTTGCATGGTATATGTGCTCAGTGTTCTGTATGATCCAGTCACACAACAGTGTTAGTAACAGAACTGAGGAGAATTTTAGTATAGAATAAAAGTGAACAAATTTGGTTTAATCATGAAATGAGGGCCATATAAAATAATAGTTGTAAATAGTGTAGACAAATGTTAAGTAGTTTGTGGAATTTGGTACGCTTGTCTGAAGAGGTGAGTTTTAAGGGAAAGTTTGGAGAGTAGAGGATAGTCTTCGTGGGTGAGGTAGGTTATTCCAGAGAATGGTTGCAGCCAGGGAGAAGTCCTGTAACCGGGAATCAGAGCATTTGTTTAGTTAGAGCTGTATGTCCTGTGAAGATCTGAGAGAGCGAACTGGGATATATCTTGAGATGAGTGAGGCTATGTATGCAGGTTCAGTCTTATTGATGGCTTTGCAGGTTAGTAAAAGGATCGTGTACTTGATTCTGTAAAATACAGGTAACCAATGTAGAGACTGACAGAGTGGAGAAGCCCTTGAAGAGCATTTGGCGAGGAAAATCAGTCTAGCTGCTGCATGTAAATATAGACTGTGGGGGGGTAATTCTATATTGTGGGAGTCCAACAGGTCCAATGATAAGTGCATGAATGAGAGTTTTTGCAATGTATTGTGTGAGATTATTTGGCGATACATAACCCTACAAGCATATCATGTATTTTACACAGCTTTTATTATTTCTTTATCCTGTACTAATCCATTTTACATATATTTTTGACTCCAATATGAATATCAATATTTGATCCCACCCATATGTGGTCTCTTGCAGATTTTTTTTTTCCAGGGCCACTTTAAGTTCCCACTCCGCCCCTGCTCTTGCTTGTCTTGCCAGCATGTACTACACATGCACATGTTGATGATTGTATTTTTCTCTTGCATAGCTTGTAACAATCTGATATAAAAAAAAGATATGCAATTACAACACAGTTACGATATGAACATAACACATTATATGCAGTTGAACAGTATTGCAGAATGAGAGAAATGCATGCATAAAGACATTACAGGATGCATAACATGTGCAGAGCAAACTTGCAACCAGCATATCAAAGGTATCACATAGCAGTAAGTAAGCACAGAATTCATGAACAATACAGATTTAACTGGAAATGTTGAAACTGTAATCATTAAGCTGAAGGCAGGTGGGTGTTTATGGACTCACCAGAGATGCTGGACCTTATTGACACTTAAGTAAGTATAGAATTTATGTGCATAGTTTTACAATCAGATAAACTGCGCATGCCTTGAAACCAAATATATTTACATACATAGTCAGGCTTAGGACTGATGCATGCACTGTCATGTAACGAGTCCCGCATGCGTGGCTAGAGGGGTAAGACTCTTGATGCAAATGAGCAGCCAACAGGCTTCTAACGTACAGTATGGGTGTTCCGATAGAGTCAGGACTGATTCACAAGTAGGAGAGCCTTGTGTAAATTAACATATGTACGGAAAATGTTAAGGTAGCCCTTGACCACTCGTAAATTGGAGAACCGTATAGTTTGCTGCGAGGCCATGCGTCTTCTACTTTCTTCAGGCTACACCTGCTGCATGTTTATAAGCAATGGATAATGGATGTGTGATTTTAAATTAAACAAATAAAAGCTCGTTTATTAAATCTTCTGCTGATTTCACGTTTTGTGCAAGACGTTAACATTGTAAAGGTGCTATTATTTGGTTAGCGTTTGTGAAGAGTTTTTTTTATTTTTTATTTACTTTTAATTATGTGAACAAACACCATTACATTTACTTATAATTACCTGTATTAGTTGTTTGTGTTGTTTTTATTTTTTAAATGCTTATTTTTAAAATGTTATATTAAAGTCTCTATATGTAGTGGATCATTTTATTTCTAACTTCATGCAGTATGTGTTTATGTGTATTGTAAAGTATGTCATGATTATTCTTATTTCAAGTTGTATTTTTATTGGTTACTTTTGTTTAAATATGTTAATGAGAATACAAGCTTGTTTATAAAAATAAAAATCTTTAATTTTCCAAAGCCTAATCAGTGCATTTAGTTAAGTATCCTTGAGTCATAAGCAATTTTAAGCAACATTACGCATGGCCGATTCACAGCTAATAAAGTCCACACATACATACACATATATAATTATACGCAGAAGAGACTTACGTCCTTACATTGCACTCCCAACACAAGAGGAGTGGTCAACCGGGTTCTTTCTTTTCTATGAATCGGTATTGCAGTTTTTTCACATGCGTATATTTAGGTAAGTTCGCAATTTTACTCTTAAGTGTGAATCAGGCCCACCATGTGCAAGTTGAGAGGAGACCAATAAGGCACAAATGTCTCTATACAATCATCACATATGTCAGAAGTTGTCTAACCCTGCAAGGCCAGAGGAAGAGGGATGGGTAGAATTTTACTTTTTTACTTTTGCTGTTTTTAAATAAATGTATCTTTTGTTTAAGCATTCAAGGTAATATAAGAGCTGTTTCTCAAGTAGCAAAGATACTTTTTTTTGTTATCAAGCTCTACAAAAGTTTGGTCACAACAACAGACTATAATTCATCTTACATTTGTGACAGCTTCTATAATTAGAAATTAGACAAAAAAAAATGACTTCACATATAACAGACAGGCACAATATTCAACTCATTTATTTTCTTTGAGCTTGTCTTGAAAGACCAAATGAGTCAACGCAAATACATGGTACAGTTGTACCTAAAGATTACAAATTAATCCCATATCTCTTCTATGCCCTTAATCTTTTTTGTTTTAGAGAAACCATTTCATATTTTTAGATAGCACAATTCTCCTTTTCAAAACAAGTCATGTGTTCCTGTGTGAGGGAAGCGGGTTCCCAAATAGCATTTACTAAAATAGGATTAATTCTGCTATTCATATGTTTTGTTTTACTAAATCAGATATTTCAATAATTTCTCTGCACTTATTTATATATTTACTTATTGCTCATGTTAAATATTAATTTGTTACATTAATTTGCATACATTAGCATATAGGGCTGGATCCAGACTTGACAAGTGCTTGACCATGTTGATTGAAGAGGAGTCATATTTCATCTGTTGCAAACAGTATTAGAGTTTAGAGGTGATGTTTCCTATCCCAAGTCTAAATAACAGTATGATAGTAAAGCTGGTCAGTATCTGTGTGCAGTAAGCAATTCAAAGATATATCCCTGCATGCAAAGAATACAATTAACTTGACTCCCAATCAACATGGTTTAGCCCAGGAGTAACTAATTTCAAGCACTTACTTAAGTCTGGATTCAGCCCATATTAGCTAGGGCCGGATTCACAATTAATACCTCTGACAGAAATCCGCATGTGCAGTACCATTGTTAAATCTATCAGCTCAGATAGATTTACAGATTCAAGTTTAAAACAGCAGTCACACAGATGAATCATCAATATGGTACCGGAGAACAATTGACAGACACTGGCTCGTTCAGTCAAAAGACTTGTTCTGTTTATTCAAGGTTACATGCGTACATATATAGCCAGGGGCGTAGCTAAAGGTTCATGGGCCCAGGTGCAAAAGATCAGCTTGGGCCCCCCACCTACAACAAAAATAAAATTTCAATCTATTTACTATATATATATATACTCATAGACATGCTATGGTATATCTTGTTACTGTATATATAATATATATAATAATGTGCTTACTGATATGTCATATATATAATAATGGGGTCCAGGTCCAGTCCTTCTAAGCTTAAATCCGGGGGGGGATCCAGTCTTCTAAGCTTTTAATCCACAGGGGTCCAAGTCTTCTAAGCTTTTAATCCACAGGGGTCCGGGTCCAGTCTTCTAAACTTTTAATCCACAGGGGTCCCGGAGCGACGCTACACGATGACCTGCATGCAGGTCATCCCCGGCGCTAATGAGCGCTTGGCTGGCATTGGGCTATATATATAGCCTCTGCTGGCGTGAGAAATTTCCAAAGTCTCACGATGGAAATTGGGATTTCTTACGCCGGCAGAGGCTATATATATAATTGATGCAATACACAAAATGTATGCCTAAAACAAAATGGATTCTTGTTGCAGCATGGCTGCCACTTTATTCAATTTTATACCATTATCTCTGAAACGGAGTGCACTCCTTGCGGATATCAGCATGCAGGATGTGCCCACCTCCCATGCATAGGAGAAATACATGGAGGGTTGGCATAAGCATCTAAATTACACAGTAAGGGCTTGCACATAAAGTTTAGTCATTTTGATGCATTCAGTTAACATTTAGCATCTCAAGAAATGGTAAAATGTATGTACATACATGACACTACTTGTATTTCATGAAATATATTCTGTAGTTCAGTAAATGTACAAAGCACACATATCAAAGTAATCCATATAACAGTGACAAGGGTGACTGCTTGTATCATACCTAAGTTGAAAATTGATTAGTAAATATATCCATTCTAATGTAACCAAAGTCTGAGGATTACTTCTTTACAGATTACTATAGTGTGTGGGATGATTATAAGAGTCATATTATGGTTCTGCTGCTCTGAAATACTCTATTACCCAGACATCACACAATGCACTTGTCATTATCTTCAAGATCATTCTTTTCCTGGACTTGCACTCAACAGACCGTAGCAAACATAATAGAGGACAGACTTAGATTTTCTCAGATCTAGTTACTGTGAAAGGGGACTCCAATTTCCAATGGCATAGCACCAACATTTAGAATTTATATAAAGTGGCTTCAAAAACTTTCTTGTTTCCTGCAAAGACTTACTTTTCTAATCCTCTAATTTCATTATACTTCTTTAATATGTGTCATATTTATATGATATTTTTATTATTTTATGAACCAATATCTTATACAGCATACAGATGTAAAGTTGTTCAACTTGTACTTGATGAATTGTTGCCATACCCGTCTGTTGGTTGATTGATTAATTGTGTATGTATCTGGTATTTTCAGCACCAATATTCATGCAAATCAGATGCAGCAATATTGCCAGTCAATGCCCTGATTCACAGATCAGTAAGGGCTTCATTTACTAAAGTCGCTTTTTAAAAGCGATTATGAATCGCCAGCCATCCCCATGATTTTCCAGCTATTTTTTTTGTAAAATTTGCTGGATTCACTAAGCGACGCTTTTGGCTGGCGATTTATAATCGCCATCCATATCCATCGATTTTTCCAGGT
>WWET01012903.1:0-10060 GCA_011038615.1 Limnodynastes dumerilii | reverse complement strand
ATCTATCTATCTATCTATCTATCTATCTATCCCCTATCTTTCTTTCTATCTATCTATCTAGATAGATAAAAAAATTATTTTAAGAGTCAGTTCCAGTAGTTGAATAAACAAAGGTACAGGTGGGCCACAATATAATGGATTGTCAGTGATAAGTTCCGCCGTTGCTTGTAAGCCCTCTGTATGGGGGATACTAGTATATAAACTAGTTAAGTCCACTGTACATAGTACCAGTGGACAAGGTAATGCCGGCAAATTTTCTAGTTTTCTCAGAAGATGACTAATATCTCGTAAATAAGTTGGTAAGGCTTGTATGCATGGTTGTAGAAAAAAATCTAAGAAAGCTGCGACTGGATGGTAAATGGACCCGCGGGTCGATATAATCGGACGTCCCGGGTGGTTCACACAGTCTTTATGGACTTTAGGTAGGGAATATATCACTGGTGTTAAAGGATGTTTAGTGAGTAGAGAATTACTTGCCGACTCTGGGATATCACCTTGCACCACTGCCTGATGTAAAAGATTGTCTAATCCCATTTTGTATTGAAAGGTCGGATCCTTTGGTAGTAATACATAGGTGTTGACGTCACCAAGTTGTCAGTAAATCTCAGATTTATATTTCTCCATACTCTGCACCACTACTGAGCCCCCCTTGTCGGCAGGGCGGATGGTAATATCCTTATATGAAGCAAGATTTTTTAGGGCTAATTTTTCAGCTGCGGATAAGTTACTGTACTGCTGAGGGGAACCTTTTAAAGTTTTGTTAACAGTGTCATCTTATAAACACATAAAGCATTTAATCGAAGCATTTTGAGTTTGTGGTTCAAAAGAAGACTTGACTTTGAAACAATCGAATTTTGAATGAGAAGAGGTAGGGTCCGGACTTTATGGTTGATTTTGGAAATATTCTTTTAATTTCAAATTATGAAATAAACGATGATGGTCCACTTTCCATTTTAATTCTTTAAACTTCCCTGTAGGGACAAATGACAGACCTTTTGCTAAAACAGCTTCCTCCGTGCGTGTCAAAATTCTATCAGACAAATTGAATATTAAATTCTTCGTGCTCTTGTGTTTGGTTTTACAATGGATTCTTGAGCATTGACCCCCTTCAGTACCCGCCGAACTTTCCCCACTTGATGTAGCTGTGATGTCATCATATTGTCGGACTCTGCGTCTCCGAGGTGTAAATTTTCCCCCCCCCCCCCTTGACGAGGGGTCAAAGGACCCCTCACCCTGGGTTTATTAGGGAATTTTAAATGAAACAATTTTTTTATTTTAAGTTACTGTATTGCTGAGGGGAACCTTTTAAAGTTTTGTTAACAGTGTCATCTAATAAACACATAAAGCATTTAATCGAAGCATTTTGAGATTGTGGTTCAAAAGAAGACTTGACTTTGAAACAATCGAATTTTGAATGAGAAGAGGCAGTGTCCGGACTTTATGGTTGATTTTGGAAATATTCTTTTAATTTCAAATTATGAAATTTCCCTGTAGGGACAAATTCTTCAAACCTCCCTGTAGGGACAAATGACAGACCTTTTGCTAAAACAGCTTCCTCCGTGGGTGTCAAAATTCTATCAGACAAATTGAATATTAAATTCTTCGTGCTCTTGTGTTTGGTTTTACAATGGATTCTTGAGCATTGACCCCCTTGCCTGGTGTATTTCCTTTCTTTTTGGCAGCGGCTATGCTTTTTGGGTCCTGGGGGGGTTTGTCTAAAAAAGGACAGCTGGTTTGCGAAACATCATTATCAGTACCCGCCGCACTTTCCCCACTTGATGTAGCTGTGATGTCATCATATTGACAGACTCTGCGTCTCCGAGGTGTACATTTTTTACCCCCCCCACCTTGACGAGGGGTCAAAGGACCCCTCACTCTGGGTTTATTAGGGAATTTTAAATGAAACAATTTTTTTATTTTTTCAGCGTGGACATCTCTAGCAGGGATCCAGGAACGTTCTTCAGGGCCGTACCCCTCCCAGTGAATCAGATAATGTAACTGGCCCTGCACCCATTTGGAATCAAGGATATCCTCAATCATGTATTCTTCGTGACCGTCAATAATAACTGGTGGTGGTTTGGTGGGTGCCACAAGTCCAAATCTCCTAGAAGTATGAACTGGTTTAAGCAGGGAAGCATGAAAAGTGTTTGGAATGCGTAAATTTCTAGGAAGTTGAAGTCTGAATGCTACTGGATTTATCTTTCTGATGATTTTGAATGGCCTAATGAAGCGTGGCCCCAGTTTGGCAGATGGTTGCTTAATCCTGATATCCTGATATTTTTAGTGGATAGCCACACTCTGACTCCCACCTTGAATGTTGCGGGTCTCCTGTGCTTATCCTCTCTGTTTTTCATTCTGAATGCGGACATCCGCAATGCCCTGTTGACTTTTTTCCAGATCCCTCTTACTCTGCTCGTGGCCCTCAGTGCTTCTTGGTCTGTGTCAGGAATAAATAAAGAGTTTGCCCTGGGGTGGAATCCTTGAAGACAAAAGAATGGTGAAACTTTAGTAGATGAATGACAAGAGTTATTGTATGCGAATTCTGCCCATGAAATGTTGTCCGCCCAATTATCCTGAAATTTAGAAGTAAAAAGACGAAGAAATTGCTCCAAGGATTGGTTGACTCTTTCAGTCTAGCCATTACTTTGTAGGTATATATGTTTTTT
This sequence comes from Limnodynastes dumerilii, assembly GCA_011038615.1. Classification (NCBI taxonomy): domain Eukaryota; kingdom Metazoa; phylum Chordata; class Amphibia; order Anura; family Limnodynastidae; genus Limnodynastes; species Limnodynastes dumerilii. The sequence continues at coordinate 7,394 of WWET01012903.1, read as the reverse complement.
TTATTTACCTGCGCTGCTCCAATCTTGACCAACCTGGAAAAACGGGGATGTATGTGGGCTGCTAAGGCCTCCTATGGGAGGCCTCAAAGGGTAATTCCTGGAGACCCCTCTGAAAAGTCTCCTTACCTCTTCGCCTGAGGATTTGGGGAACAATGTTGTGGGTGTGGCTACCCCGCGCCCTATTCCTCTAAGTATGGACAGTGGTATGGTGCAATAAAAATACTTTTTATTTTGAACACATAATATAGTGAAGCACGGTAAATAACAGTACAATGTACACTCGTTATGGTGGAAAAAGGTGCATTTGCCCTTTGCTGGAATGGGGAAAATTATGTTAATGCAAATGAGTTTAGTTTCTTCAGTTACAACACTTATAACAATTACTGGAAAAGCAACAGGTGTACAAAAGTCCGCTGTAAAAGTTTTCTATGAACCTTGTAGCACAGGTGTGTGGTTGTTTTTCCTTTTGATTGCAGATTACACTGCCGGTGGCCACACTTATAATAAATCATATAAAAGAAATGGATGTGCAAAAGTTATTTAAACGCTGTGTGATACAGGGGTATAGTTGTTCTCTCCAGTATTAGTAAGTTACACTAGGCAGTTCTAGTTAACTTTGCCGTGTAATGTGTTGTTACACGCAGTGCGTAGACTCATCAGGTTGCGGGCGGCATATTGGTACACAGTTCGTTAAAAATAGTAAATCGGTACCTTGTTTTCCTATGACAGTCTCTGCTGGTTCTGTGTTTGAATCCTTCTTGCTGTGCCGGCAAGATCTATGTCCTGTTGTCGGCTAGCTTCAGTCCCAAGGTACGTGTTATGAATATCTGTGGCAAGGTACAGATTGCAGGTAAATACAGACAGGCAAGACTGAGACAGACAAGGTAAATGTTAGGGTGTGACGCACAGTAGCACCAGGATGCGAGGTCTACCTTCGGGTGGTGTTCACCATTGCCCCTGGTGGTGGGGTTGGGCTTGGCTGCGCCCCAAGTAGTAGGTCGCAATACCTGGAGTACCATATGTGGAGATAGGAGAGAATACACCCTTAGAGCAGACAGGTAAGTGAAGCAACTGTGGTACTATGTACCATGAGATAGTGCAGAGTAAAGGTAAATGGAGGCAAGGCACTATGTGCCAGAGGTAAGTACTGCACAGGTAGATAAACAGAGGGGTGTGAGGAGAGAGGCAGCAGGGTCTGACCTGAGTCAGACAGGTGAGTGTAAGACAGAGGAGTGTGAGGAAACAGGCAGCAGGGGCTGACCTGTAACAAACTACACAAAACACTAAACAGACACAGCAGACTAGGAAGAAACAGACGGGACTGACAAGACAGACTAAACTAACCAGGGCTCTCACACACACAAGCAAACAGCGGAAACCCACAAGGGGTTAACAGAAACAGTCAGGCAGGATAAACTAGGTAAATACAAATGGGACTGAACAGCAAGGAGGGAGATGGAGGGAATGGAGACACAAGGTATGAGGCTAGGTACCGGGCAAGGACAGAACTGGGGCACTCAAGAAAGCAAGAAGCAAATAGCACAAGGCAAGAGGTAACAAACAGAAAACTGGCACAGAGACACTAGGAACTAGAATCTATGACCAGCAGAGAATGTAACAGGTGGCAGCTAATTAAAGGGAGAGCCACATCCCCATTGGCTGCTAAATGCACATGACAAGAAGGCTAAGGTAATCCAGCTGCCGGATGATTAAGCAGGTTTCCTAGCAGGGAGAGATGCTGCAGGGGAAATCAGGACTGGAGTACCCAGCAAAATTACAGAGGCATGATTACACGCTGCTGCCATATGCAGCGTGTAACATTATGCCCCCCTCTGGAAGGCAGATACCAGACGCCTCCTGGAAACCATAAGGATGACCCAAGAGAACTATTTCTTTCTCTTGGTTTTAGCAGCCTTCTTCTTCTTGGAAGGAGTACCAGAAGACAATGTATGTGAGGGTCCCTGGGCTTTGAAAGCATCTGTGAGGATGGAACCAACACATATGGTGTTACAGGCATGGGGTGTGACTGGCACAGAGAAGAGATGAGGAATTGCCTCTGGAGGAGCATATCTCCTAACGACCTCTTGAAAAAAGGAATAGAAATTCCCTAGGATGGGATCCTGAGTCTTTACAAGATGTCCTGACCAATTCAAGGGCACCTCCATAAACCGCATGAGGAGTGTACCTACTACGTCCCTCTCTGTCCAACCAGTAGAATTCTGCATCCAGTTCCCCATTAATTCTACTAGGGCATTAAATTGGTTTAAGTCCCCATCAAAGAAATTATGTTCCTCAAAAAAATTCTCAGGCCAAGGAGTGAGCTCAGAGTTAGAATTCAGGGGCTCTGCAGATACAACAGATGCAGGTTCTTTGGATGCGGCAGAACAGGCATCCCCCACAGGAACAGTATGGCTGGAGTCCCCCTCTGGGGCGGCTGGGCAGGGGTCCCCCTCTGGGGCGGCATTCGGGTTGGCGGCCGGACAGGCGGCACTCGGGCTGGCGGCCTCGGGCTCAATAGCTTGGTGAGGCACCGCTGGCTGGGCAGCGCTGTGTGGCGCCGCTGGCTGGGTAGCTCTGTGAGGCGCTTCTGGCTGGGCCGCTTTGTGAGGTGCTTCTGGCTGGGCCGCTCTGTGAGGCGCTTCTGGCTGGGCCTCTCTGTGAGGCGCTTCTGGCTGGGCCGCTCTGTGAGGTACTTCTGGCTGAGCAGCATGTATCCCTTCTGGGGTTGACCGACAAGACACCCCGCCTGGGGCTGCAGGACTGGACACCCCGCCTGGGGCTGCAGGACTGGACNNNAGGACTGGACACCCCGCCAGGGGCTGCAGGACTGGACACCCCGCCAGGGGCTGCAGGACTGGACCCCGCCAGGGGCTGCAGGACTGGACACCCCGCCAGGGGCTGCAGGACTGGACACCCCGCCAGGGGCTGCAGGACTGGACACCCCGCCAAGGGCTGCAGGACTGGACACCCCGCCAGGGGCTGCAGGACTGGACACCCCGCCAGGGGCTGCAGGACTTGACAACCGGTTCCCAAGTTGAAGATGTCTGGGTTTACGTATGGGGCAAGACAATAAAAAGTGTTCAGAACTAGCGCAGTAAAGACAAAGTCTGTTATCAAATCTAAACTGGCGCTCTTCCAATGTGAGTGGTAGATGCTGACCACCTCTGGTCCTGGAAGTGGTGGTAGCCAGCTGGAGAACCCTGGAAATGACAGGCTCACCTGAGCCAGGACATGGATCCCCCATTGAAGAGATTATACTCTCCTTGGGCCGGACTGGAACTGGAGGCACACAGAAACTCATCTGAATTAAGAGCTCAGAAGCTGGTCCCAGGTCAGGTGTAATAGGTGGCCCCATAGGAGAGTGGGTTTGTGCTGAACCCTGGAGGTCATTTGGAGTGAGCAAACAATGTTCCGGACTTGCCAATCTCTGCAGTAACCCAGGCAGTAAATACAGGACTTGAGATAACTGGAACCGGAGCAGCAGGACTTCACTGTAGAGTGACGGAAGGAGCTGGACATCCAACCCAGGTGGAGATACCGCGAACAAATCCACACTTGACTGCAGAAAGTTTGGCCTCTCAGTGGTAGCGGATTCCATGAGGCCTATGTTATGGCTGGTCATAATGTTATGAATACTGGAAGGTAACATGCAATGTACTGCAGGCAGAAAGATATGGAGGACAAGAACCTAATCTGAACTTCGGCGGCTGACCCTGCACAAAAACTACCACCCTCACGGGTGGGCTTCACCCACTCCTGGGTACGTATAAGTCCCTACACTGAACTAGGAGAACCAACAAGTAGTTTGAGACAGGTACAGTGGTAGTAGTAGGTGCAGAGACCTGACACACTGGAGAGTAGGTGTAAACTGCAACAGTGGTAAAAGAGGGACAGGCAGATGACACAAGCACTGAACCCAATACAGACCAGACAGAAAAGGTACTACCAACTAAGAAGCACACAACACCATGAAAGATGAAGGGTAGAAAAAGCACAGAGGGAGTCAGACAGGTGAGTGCTAGACAAAGGAGTGGGAGGAGACAGGCAGCAGGGTCTGACCTGAGTTAGACAGGTGAGTGTTAGACAGAGGAGTGTGAGGAGCCAGGCAGCAGGGGCTGACCTGTAACAAACTACACAAAACACTAAACAGACACGGCAGACTAGGAAGGAACAGACGGGACTGACAAGACAGATTAAACTAACCAGGGCTCTCCCACACGCAAGCAAACAGGGGTTAACAAAAACAGTCAGGCAGGATAAGCAAGGTAAATACAAATGGGACTGAACAGCAAGGTGGGAGATGGAAGGAATGGAGACACAAAGGTATGAGGCAAGGTACCGGGCAAGGACAGAACTGGGGCACTCAAGAAAGCAAGAAGCAATAGCACAAGGCAAGAGGTAACAAACAGAATACTGGCACAGAGACACTAGAAACTAGAATCTATGACCAGCAGAGAATGTAACAGGTGGCAGCTAATTAAAGGGAGAGCCCTTTGGCTGCTAAATGCACATGACAAGAAGGCTAAGGTAATCCAGCTGCCGGATGATTAAGCAGGTTTCCTAGCAGGGAGATATGCTGCAGGGGAAATCAGGACTGGAGTACCCAGCAAAATTACAGAGGCATGATTACACGCTGCTGCCATATGCAGCGTGTAACAGTACGCCGGTGGAGCTGCTCTTGTTGGCTTATGTGATAGGACCCTAGCTGCATCGGCTCATCTTCCACACGGACCTCTAGGAATGGAGCAGCAGATGCGGAATTCAGACTCGAGCCCCGTTCTGCTGACCGCTCCTTGAAGCGCCGATCTAGGTTGATGGCCAGCCATATGAGGTTGTCCAAGGATTCAGCCACAGGGTATTGCACCAAAGCATCTTTGACAGAATCAGCCAGGCCTATGCGGAACTGGGAACGGAGAGCAGGATCGTTCCATTTACAGTCAATGGGGTAGATCCAGAACTACGCTTCCCCGCGATTTTACGTGTGGCGGAGATGTAAATTCGCAGATTTGAACGCACTGCGCATGCGCACCATAGAAAATACGCACATTCACGCAGCGTAATTTTGAACGTATGGTTGATTCACGTATGTCTCACGTAAATACTTACGTGTGGGCGTGTCAAATTTATGTTAATCAACAATACGTGCGTTTTACGTGAAGTAGGCGGGGGGTGGTATTTAAAGTGTACAGTATGGGCGTGCTAAGCTGCGTACGTTCGCGTAGTCATTACGTCCGTTAGCAGACGTATGCTGTTACGTTTGAAAAAGTTAAGGTAGGGTAGCGTTTTTTGACAAAATACGTCCGTGCAAGGGGTGTGCCAAGGAGAGTGTAGCAAACTTACGTGTACGAAAATACGCTCCGCGAATATACGTACGCCACACGTAGTTCTGGATCTACCCCAATGACCCATCGGCGAAACTCAGCTGCATATTCCTCAGCAGACTGGTGTCCTTGACGTATGGCACGGAGTTTGGCTTCTGCGGTGGCTACTCGGTCGGGATCGTCATAAAGCAGCCCCAACGACGTGAAGAAGGCATCTACGGATTGGTGTGCGGGGTTATCCGGGGGAAGGCCGAAGGCCCAGGACTGAGGATCTCCCTGCAGGAGGGTTCAGATCAGACCTACCCGTTGTTGCTCATTACCGGAAGCGGTGGGACGTAACTGGAAAAACAATTTGCAGCTTTCCTTGAAAGTCTGGAATTGACATCGGTCCCCGGAAAACCGGTCAGGAAGTGGAACTTTCACATCTGTTACTGTGTCCACAGGGGTGGCAGGAGGAGCACTGAGCGCAGAAATGGCTTGGTCTTGATGATTTACATTAGTGGTGAGGTCGTGAATCACCTGACCCAGATTAGACACTTGAGTGATCAGTGCTCTGATGGCCTCAGTGGTAACTGGATCCATGAGGCCTATGTAAGGTCGGCTATAATGTTACGGCACCGCCGGAATTACCTGTACTGAGAACCGAGGTGGCCGTCTGGAGAGGTGGATGTCGGTGTAATGGTACCCCGGGTTTACCTCGACAGAGAACCAAGGTGACCAGCAAGAGAGAGAGAGGAACCCGGGTAGCTCACCAGTTTGTAGAGCCTGATGTCGGACCGAGTGTTCGCTAGAGCCCCTGATGGTGGGGATAGACTGGAGCTGATAGGAATCCGTCAGGTTACGTCCCTTAGAGAATACCCGGAAGGGGAAAACAGGGCAGCAGGGAATGGATAAGATAAAGTGGGGTAACTAGCAAAAGTAGTACCAGAAGAGACTGGACTGTGACAAACCACAATAAACACAAAACAGAGACAACAGATTAGAGGGGGTTAACGGGACAAACAAGACTGACTGACAGACTGGGGCTTACTCACACACACACACTCACACACTCATACAAACTACCCAGAGGGCTACAAACACAAGCTCACAGGAGAAGGCAGGGAACAAATACAAAAAGGAATAATACAATAAGGTGGGAGAGGAGGAATTGGTACGCAGAGGATAACAGGCAAGGACCAGGGCTGGACAATGGAGGGCACTCAGCAATCAGAAATAAGCAAACAAGAGCAAAGTACAAGGCACAGATACTGGAAAACAGAGTCTATAGCCGACAGGGGAGTGTTCCCAGGTAAGGCTATTTAAAGGACCTCCCACCAATCAGCAGCAAGCCCAGGCAAGGGAGGCTAATTATCAGACAGCTGAGGGAAATCAGACACTAGCATCAGAGGGAGAACTTCACACCCTGCTAGGATTCCTCCTGCAGAATGTAACACAGCTAAGGGAAATCAGACACTAGCATCAGAGGGAGAACTTCACACCCTGCTAGAATTCCTCCTGCAGAGTGTAACATATATAACCTCTGCTAAGGGCATGTCCTACCTTACACACGTGGAGTCTCCATTAAATATTTCTTTTATTTCATTTTGTGTTTCTATGCAGGCGGTATGCGTGATGGCCCCATGTGATGCCTGTTCCACACCTGGCACTCGGCAGAGGGAGCCTCAGTGGTTCAACGGCGGTCTTTCCTGCAATCGTTGGTAGCTTCTAGTTGCCAGGGTGATGGGGCTGACGTCATGCCATGCGCTTTCTGGTGGCGCCGTTGCTGCTGCAGGCCGGAGAGTGTAACAGAAGTTACAAGAGCCAGAGACTCCACGTGTGTAAGGTAGGACATGCCCTTAACAGAGGTTATATATGTGTTTTATGTGTATGTGTAATTTTGTACTTATCCCTGAGGAAAGAGGACTGGTTCCTCTGAAACATCGGATACCTTTGGACCTATGTTGTTGTCATAATAAAGACGTTTAAAAGTCTGTGGGTGCTGCACATATTTTTGTTTTTTGTACTTGTGTCGGTGAGGTGCACCACAGCAAGTTGCCAAGCGTTATATTGGAGTGCCGATTTCTGGACTGT
>WWET01012886.1:0-10086 GCA_011038615.1 Limnodynastes dumerilii | reverse complement strand
TAAGCAGGGTTTTATTCTTTCTTGTCCTGGAGAGGGCGCATTTTGGGCAGTTGCCCTGGGCGCCATTTAGGCTAGTTACGCCCCTGCGAGCATGTAAGCCCCTTTGGTCTGGCCTCTCAAAGTGCATTGGGTCATAACTCAGAAGTATTTGTTTTCTAAAGCATGGTGTAAGTCTATACATACAGGCCGCAAACAGACTGGTTCCAAGTATCAGGAGCTAAGGAACTGCACACATGACCCATATCGATGATGTAAAGCTGCTAGTTACCACTGTCACAAGCTGGTCCTGCTGTTGATCTGGAACAACCTGCGGCGGCTGCATTGCTGTCATGGTAAGTCCTCCCTCCAGTTCATCGCTGTCCCCATCCTTCGGATGCTGACCTTCGGCCTGGTCCATCATGTGTAGCAGCCGGAACCCTGAGGCCTGCAGCATCCTCCCCATGTCCGAGAACGCCTGGCTCACTACTCTGCGCTGTTTGGCGTATGTCACCTGCGAGATGGAGAATGCTCATGATGATCACTGAACCAGTTCACACACATTCACCGGCTCAAATTATTTTTAATAATATTATATTTATAATAATTATTTTCATTTACTCATTCTTCAAAACAGACTAATGTAGAAGGCATCTAGGGATGTGACCATTACACATCTGCTAAGCAGGGCCAGATTAACAATGGGACAACAGCCCCAGGCCTCCATCTAAAAATAGGCCCCCCACACACTGCAAATCTCAAGGCCTCCCAATGAAGTGTATAAGAATGCTGACCCTCCAACATGACCCATTCCATTAGGTACAAAATACTCTGCACCTGAGCTTCCAACTGTCACTCACCTGGTGAACTGATATTTAATAACTATTTGTCTCTCCAACAAAGGAGGTTACCATAGTAACTGACAGTTGGAAGAATTAGAGTATTTTGTACCTAATGGAATGGGTCATGTTGGAGGGTATGAATTAAGGATGCAACTGGGAGCCAGTATTGCACCTCCACAACAGAAGTCTTGTCTCTGTTTAATAAGTCCCAGTAAGCTCTAGATACCAAGGTACAGCTACGATCCCAGCTATGTATAGGTTAGTACTGTATACAATCCAGCAGGGATGCAAATGTTAGTATGTGGTAACATAATGGTAACCAAGAATCCAAATGGCATTATATATAATATATAACATGCACATATGCTGCTGGACATACAGTGGCACATACAAAGAACTTCTTTATAAACATAATTAAATGGGGCTTCTTTGCCTCAGATTCATATGCTAGAGGTATAGGACCGGATCCAGAATTACGCAAAGCGGCAAATTTGTGCAAATGCGTAAATAGTCCATGCACAAGCGTGCACAAGGCGGTAACACATCGGAACATGCTATGAGTGATTCTGGATTGCGCACTGTAAGCCTTTCCAACGGTAGGGAGCGACGGCCCGCCATACGTACAGTGTGTACGTATGGTGGGCGGGGGGAGGTATTTAAATTGTACATTAAGGGCGTGCACTAACTTAAGCGCTGACGTACGATCCTCCATTACACACCAGATGGGGCGTGTGCGTAAAAGTTAAGGTAGAGTCCAGAATCGGGGCGTTCCATATGTGCGAGGGGATTGCAGGTACGTTATATAGAACCGCACTTTGCGTAAGTTTGCTTGCGCTGTGGGGATTTACAGGCGCTGTACATACACAGTTCTGCATCCAGGCCATAATATCGTAAATAATTAAATTCAACATAAGAATATTGGACTGTGTGTGTGGAATAAGTACACACGGATTCGCAAAAATCGCAAAGCAGCTCCCATGACACTCCCCTCGAACTTACGGATTTTAGTAGACTTCCGCCACCATAGGGCAACTTTAACTCTACGTGCGTATATTTGTGCTTCAGTTGCTTAGGTAAGTGAGTACATTCTTAACCGCACCCATATTAGGCCATTTAAATGCTTCCCCCCCACCCACTTTTACTTAACTTCCTACGTGCGGAGGCCTGCCACGCCCCTTCGGACGTATCTCACTAAGCACGGATTTGAAGTCCGCGCCTAATGAATTTCCGTGCTGAAATCCTACGTAGCTTGCTTAAAAAAAATTACTACACATGCGCAGTTTAACCGATCCTAAAAATACGCACGAAAAAAGCAGCACTTTCTCAAGTGTGAATACGGTCCATTATCAGATTATTCTGCACAGAAGGAAACATTTTCTCTGTTCCACAAATCATGTGTAGGGTCTGTAGCAGATAGGCGTAGACGGATTATTGGGTACATAAATCAGAATATAGGGGAATGCTGCAAATACTCACATGGACACTGGTGACTTCACGGCTCTCACTGCACATAGGAGGTAGATCAAATGTATTGCCATTGTGACTGGTGACATTCCCCTCGGGTATGTCCTGCTGGCAGTGACTCCTCCATGGTTGTCCTACTCTCCTGCCGTGGTCGCTGGTCCCCTCATTAGATCTCTGATAGTTGGAGAAGTCTTCCACCATCTGGGAGAGAATACTGTTCTTGCAGAGCCGCGGTGGTGAGTCTGGTCGGCAGGAGGAGCGGCACTGAGGGCAGGAGGAGGGCATTCCCTGCAGAGACCAGCATTGGGTAATACATGCCAAGCAGAAAGTGTGCCCACAAGGGATGGTGACAGGCTCTCGGAAAAGATCCAGGCAGACCGGGCAGTACAAATATTCGGAGCAGAGAAAAGACACAGTGGCCATCTCAGAATGTGAGGACACAAACACTGACCAAGACAGGAAGCTGCAGGACAATGGCAGGATATATTCTGTACTCTGCACCTTCCTCTGGCATAGCTTCCAGATACAGGCGAGGAAACCGTCCTGACATATATAGTACTGCGACATTATTTATCACCATTGTGTCTAATCCATGCACCTGAGCCACCCATGGGAAATCGTTACCCTTCATGTTAATGCAGATTTTATAAATATAGCTCAATATAAATCCCCAAATAATCTAAAAATACCATTTACAAACAATGGTGAGATTTGGGAGTAACTGCAGAAAAAGGTGCAAAATCTGCACCTGGACAAACCACGTGAGGGGTGCAAATGAATAAAAGAAAAGTTCGGTAATTGCACACAAATAATTCATATGTTGGCCTGTACTTATAGACTCAATGCTGAGTGATTGTCTAGCTTCTGACGGGGTGGGTGGCTGCCACAGCCCCAACTCTTCCAGTGCAGCACCAATCCAAGGACGTAACTGCAGGAAACAATGGATCTGGTTGCCAACGGACACCAACCCTGAAGTGGGCACTTCTCCATTGTAGATCTCAATCTCCCGCTCCATGATCCCGGGGGGGCACCACTAAGGGACAGATTGAGGGACAAGGGCAATCACTGCCGCCTCCAGATCCCTCCTCGCTGACTGACTGTTGGGTGTGACGTCATCATTCATCATCATCATCATGTTCTACCAGTGTCAGCGAGGAGTCGGCGTGTGGGCAGCGGCACACCAACATTTATCTTACCTCCGAGCAACAGGGATGACGTTACACCACTGCATCACTCATGGTAGTTACAACACTGCATCATTCATGGTAGTTACACCACTGCATCACTCATGGTAGTTACACCACTGCATCACTCATGGTAGTTACACCACTGCATCACTCATGGTAGTTACACCACTGCATCACTCATGGTAGTTACACCACTGCATCACTCATGGTAGTTACACCACTGCATCACTCATGGTAGTTACACCACTGCATCACTCATGGTAGTTACACCACTGCATCACTCATGGTAGTTACACCACTGCATCACTCATGGTAGTTACACCACTGCATCACTCATGGTAGTTACACCACTGCATCACTCATGGTAGTTACACCACTGCATCACTCATGGTAGTTACACCACTGCATCACTCATGGTAGTTACACCACTGCATCACTCATGGTAGTTACACCACTGCATCACTCATGGTAGTTACACCACTGCATCACTCATGGTAGTTACACCACTGCATCACTCATGGTAGTTACACCACTGCATCACTCATGGTAGTTACACCACTGCATCACTCATGGTAGTTACACCACTGCATCACTCATGGTAGTTACACCACTGCATCACTCATGGTAGTTACACCACTGCATCACTCATGGTAGTTACACCACTGCATCACTCATGGTAGTTACACCACTGCATCACTCATGGTAGTTACACCACTGCATCACTCATGGTAGTTACACCACTGCATCACTCATGGTAGTTACACCACTGCATCACTCATGGTAGTTACACCACTGCATCACTCATGGTAGTTACACCACTGCATCACTCATGGTAGTTACACCACTGCATCACTCATGGTAGTTACACCACTGCATCACTCATGGTAGTTACACCACTGCATCACTCATGGTAGTTACACCACTGCATCACTCATGGTAGTTACACCACTGCATCACTCATGGTAGTTACACCACTGCATCACTCATGGTAGTTACACCACTGCATCACTCATGGTAGTTACACCACTGCATCACTCATGGTAGTTACACCACTGCATCACTCATGGTAGTTACACCACTGCATCACTCATGGTAGTTACACCACTGCATCACTCATGGTAGTTACACCACTGCATCACTCATGGTAGTTACACCACTGCATCACTCATGGTAGTTACACCACTGCATCACTCATGGTAGTTACACCACTGCATCACTCATGGTAGTTACACCACTGCATCACTCATGGTAGTTACACCACTGCATCACTCATGGTAGTTACACCACTGCATCACTCATGGTAGTTACACCACTGCATCACTCATGGTAGTTACACCACTGCATCACTCATGGTAGTTACACCACTGCATCACTCATGGTAGTTACACCACTGCATCACTCATGGTAGTTACACCACTGCATCACTCATGGTAGTTACACCACTGCATCACTCATGGTAGTTACACCACTGCATCACTCATGGTAGTTACACCACTGCATCACTCATGGTAGTTACACCACTGCATCACTCATGGTAGTTACACCACTGCATCACTCATGGTAGTTACACCACTGCATCACTCATGGTAGTTACACCACTGCATCACTCATGGTAGTTACACCACTGCATCACTCATGGTAGTTACACCACTGCATCACTCATGGTAGTTACACCACTGCATCACTCATGGTAGTTACACCACTGCATCACTCATGGTAGTTACACCACTGCATCACTCATGGTAGTTACACCACTGCATCACTCATGGTAGTTACACCACTGCATCACTCATGGTAGTTACACCACTGCATCACTCATGGTAGTTACACCACTGCATCACTCATGGTAGTTACACCACTGCATCACTCATGGTAGTTACACCACTGCATCACTCATGGTAGTTACACCACTGCATCACTCATGGTAGTTACACCACTGCATCACTCATGGTAGTTACACCACTGCATCACTCATGGTAGTTACACCACTGCATCACTCATGGTAGTTACACCACTGCATCACTCATGGTAGTTACACCACTGCATCACTCATGGTAGTTACACCACTGCATCACTCATGGTAGTTACACCACTGCATCACTCATGGTAGTTACACCACTGCATCACTCATGGTAGTTACACCACTGCATCACTCATGGTAGTTACACCACTGCATCACTCATGGTAGTTACACCACTGCATCACTCATGGTAGTTACACCACTGCATCACTCATGGTAGTTACACCACTGCATCACTCATGGTAGTTACACCACTGCATCACTCATGGTAGTTACACCACTGCATCACTCATGGTAGTTACACCACTGCATCACTCATGGTAGTTACACCACTGCATCACTCATGGTAGTTACACCACTGCATCACTCATGGTAGTTTGGGGCCTGAGTCTGGATGGGCGGTACTAGGCAGGGCCAGTTGGGACTGGGGGCGGAGCTGGGGTGAACCGCTACCTGATAGAAGCTGTTAGAGGCTGGCAGCTTAAAACAGTGATCAGCGGTCTTACATGGAGCTTCTGACAGCTTGCCTACAGTGCAAGGGGAGCGGCTGCCATGGGTCTTCCTCCTTCGGGTCCCATACCAGCTGCACATCCTGTAGCTACGCCCCTGCTTAAGAGAAATTACACTTTTAACAGGGGGCCGGCTGAAGAGATCAGTGGCCATGCCCTGGTGTTACACTGCACAAAATAGATGAGTCCTCTCTTCGTGCACCGATCCAGACTTTCACACAGAACCCATTTTCTGTTTGAAGGAGTCATAAAATTGAATGTAGACCCTGGGCATGAACAGGGGCTTGCAGGCAAATTTTAGCCAAGTTTACAGCAGTGGCCCATAAGTAACAGCCTGCCCTTAGGGTTAACATTATTTAATATGATTTGCGCTCCTAGATGCCTAACAAGATACATATTTTACATCAAGCGTTGTCACAGAAATTATTTAGTTTTTTATTAATTTACAAAAAAAACGTAAAAATAATTTTTTCATTAAATAAATATTTTTCTTTAAAAATCAACTACTGGTGTGTAATGTGTATTATGTAAAGTCTGTGTGAGAGACAAAATTAAACCAAATAAAAAAAAGAAAACAAACAGGAAAAACTAAATCACAATATAACCGCGCTCCAATGCAATGGCGAAATTGAAAATGGATATGTCAAAGAAGATTTATTTTAAATATTATAAAATATTATATATTATAATATATATATCAAAAATAGTGGTGATTAGTATCACCAGATTGAACCATAAAAACAATAGTATACACAATGCTCTACTGCAAGTGATAGCTGTTAACGACCCAAAGATATGCCAGTCAAATTTTAGACAATAATGTAATATATAAGTATCCACATCAGTATGTTGTACTAGAATATTCAATAATAGTTGTCTCCTCACCGCGTGGCTTAGGCTGGCATCCTATAATTAAAGATATTTCCGAATAGTACTGTATACTATAATGTGGGCTGAGTATTTCCTTGGCTCAGTCCGCCAACAAATGGAATTCATTACGGACCACTCTCCCCTCAGAAAGGTAAGATTTAGCACAATGTTTAGAATATTTAGGCAAGTGTAGCCTTCAAACAGGAACAGGAGATTGTTTGTATATATGAACAAGATAAGTTTGTGGTAGGTGTATTGTTATTTGCAATAGGCAAAAGTTATAATCCACGTGGATGTTAATTGGTGAACTGAAGCACCGGATACAATAATGGATGGATACAATGTTCATAGAACAAAGTACAATAGTTTCAATGGAGCCTCATACTCCGCAGTGGGTGCATTAGGTACTCACTGTCCCAGACACAGCATAGATAGTTGCCGTGGGAGCCACACACGAGCGTCGCTGGAAGTAGGAGGTGCAGCGGGCGTCCCCGCATGCTCCATCGCAAGGTCCGGTTGAAGGTCAATAGAGGCAAATAGGGAAACCACTTGCAGTCAGCTAAAGGTAGAACACTGCAACGTGTTTCGTCCCTACTTTCAGGAATTTTTCAAGCAGAATGTGTGGATTTCAAAAGGCGCCCCACATACTTAAAAAGGAAATCGCTAACAAATCGCTAACAAACTACGGTGATGATGAGCGATTTAGAGTAGCGATTTCAAATCGACCTTAGTAAATCTAGCCCCAGGGGTTCTCCCAACGTTAGCCTGTAGGAGTCTCTATCGCCTCCTGGTGTTCATCATTCACATGTAAATACAGTAAACATCACACCATAAAGTGCATTATCCTTTAAAAGACTTTACTTCAATATTTTAAAATATTTGCGTACCGCAATAACAACAGTCAGCAGTGATGATAGAGACTTAGGGCCGTATGTAGAGAACAGTATTCGCGAGAAGTTCTGTGCGTATTTTTAGGGATGTTTCAACTGCGCATGCGTAGTAACTAAATTTACGCTATCTACGTTGAATTTACGCACAGAAGTCCATTAGGCACGGACTTGTGAATCGCACGTGGGAAGATCCGTACGGAGGCGCGTTTATAATCCGTCTGGAGAAAGATGCGTGTAAGAAGGTGGGGGGAGGCATTTAAATGACCATTTGAGGGTAAGGCGAAGGCGCGGTTAGTTAGATACGCATGTAAGGCAGAAAAATGCGCACGGAACTGCACACGTAAATGCATGGGTGGGTCGAGGCACTTCTAAGTCACGGTGCCCCGTTCGTGTGAGGGAAGTGTCATTGGTGTAGCCTTGTAACGTCCGTGCGATTATTTGCGAACTTTTTGCGGATGCTTCTCTGAATAAGGCCCTTAGCTTATTTGTAGAGATATTGGCCCGTATTCAGAGAATCGGACTGAAAGACCACATTTACGCAAACTACGGAAGAAAAAGATACGTAGATTACGTTAAAAAATGACTACGCGACTTCCGGTTCCGGCGGGGATGCGGTGAGACGCAGCTCCCTTTAGCTCCGCTGTGACCACGGCATATTTGGCGCATATCATACGGACACTGGCCCTAACCAGCACCCACACAACTCCTAACCCCAGCTAAATCGTTCCTCCACTATATGAAGCAGCATTTCCCGGTTTTAATGCCCCCTAAAGTGCAGAGGACCAAGACGGACCATCGCAGGCTAGATCCAATATGGCGGCCGCATCTGAGCCCCGTTCCCGCGCTTCCCCCTCTTCTCCTGACAAGCTTGAGGGCTTTGCTATATCTGAAGCACAGGACCCCATGTCATCCCCTATTTCCTATGGAGATGTTGTCAAAGCCATCAGGAAGACCATGGCACCTCTCCTGCAGGCACAGGCTGATTCCTTCAACCGCACTCTGCAAGAAATAAAGGAGCAGCTAGCTTCCGTTCACCAGAGAGTGGCTGCTGTGGAACAAGTGGCGGGTGATTCTTTTCAGGAGGTGCAAACGTTACAATCCGCTGCTAAATCTCTACAGGTGGAACAATCCAAGCTCTGGAGCAAGGTAGAAGACCTGGAGAATCGCTCCAGGCGCAATAATCTGCGTTTGGTGGGGCTACCAGAATCCTTCAGATGCCCAGGTCTTATGGAGTTTCTCACTGACACCTGGCCTAAACTACTTCATGTGCATGCTGATTGTCAAGATATCATCATAGAGCGAGAACACCGCATAGGACCCCCCAGAGATGACCAACAGAATCGGCCACGCGTTTTGATCTTTCGCTGTCTTAACTTCCTCCATAAGGAGCTGTTATGGATGGCATTTAAGAAGATGGATACGCTCACCTGGGAAGGGAGAAGATTACGCCTTTTCCAGGACTATTCAGCTGAAGTGACCCGGGCGCGAAAGGAGTTTACAGGTCTATGCTCTCAGCTGGTGCAATCCCAACAAAAGTTTGCTCTTCTGTTCCCGGCAAGACTCCGGTTATTCATCGGCAAGGGATACAAAGATTTCCTATCAGCATCTGAGGCCCAGGCGTTTATCCAGGACCAAGTCAGCAGAGGAGCAGTGGAACCTGCCTGCGAAAATGCTTAAACAAGGGGGACCTCTTCTTCCTTTTCACTCACCTACTTTATGAGGAGATCGGGGCCTCAGGGATGTATCTGCATTGTTTGATTGATGGGCGATGAATGCACCCTCCAGGACTCCCTCTCATTGATTGACTGCACACCCTGACTCTTTATTGCATCTCTGCGATAAGTATAAGTATAAATACTTGTGTTTGCCAGTTATTACGATTGCAGGGAAGTTGTTTGTTGCTCTAGAAGGTTTTTGATCTTTGGGATAACTGATTACTATAACCTAAACTAAAAGGTGAAAAAGAAACAAAGAGCGCAGCTATGGAGGTAAGTATAAATGGTGATTATTTAATTATCATGCGAACACCACTAAATGAATAAATAAAAACAATACAAAATGTAACAATAAGTTATACAATACAATAAAATGGCAGTGGGTATGGAAATAGGGTGTACACACGTCTGTGTACCCCTGTTACAGCAAAAACCTGGAATGAATCCTATATAGCAGAATAGTGCACTTAGAGAAATGGTATGGAATAGCTGGACTTCTTATTACTGCTGAATGAAAGCAGAAAATCCTATGCAAAACGGATGAAAGATGAAGGGTTGGTGATGTTGATCCTGATATATAAAACCTCTGAGAGCTTTGGATAGCTGGGATGAT
>WWET01012885.1:0-10088 GCA_011038615.1 Limnodynastes dumerilii | reverse complement strand
ATGAACTGCTCAAAACAACAAAAAGGACAGCAATAGCCTTAAAGTAAGTACATATGTAAACTAAGCAACTGAAACTCTCTAAGTCCTCCAAATTATGTTATTCTCAGTGATGAGACCCAATTCCTACACTGCCCAGAACAAAAACACTATCACACCAAAAACTGACATAGGAGAGATCTTTGTTTTGGATTTGGTAAGAGTGGAAGAAAAACAATAATGCTATCTTTGGAAGAAAAAAAAATGATAGATATCTGCTTTCTCTGCTATATTCTATACTTTTTGTCAAGTTAACCCAAAAAAACAATTGACTTAAATGAATCTGATTGCTAATTATGAACCTCTAAGAATGGACATAAGATGTAAAAGTAGTCAGTAAATGAAATTGCTGGCATACCAACAAGAGCGGCTCCTTTAGGTTTTCTGTCTTGAGTCTGTCTCTCATATTCAACTGGACCTGTCAGCTACTTGTAAACCTTTTATTAGCACCACAAACACAATAACCAGCCAATCATATGTAAAGAAACATTTTGTGTATTGGGCTCAATAGTAGAATAAATAGAGTCTGGTTTTAAGACATCTAAGCGTTGCTATTTCCTTACAATATTCTCAACAATCAACTCTGCATAACAATAGCTAGTGTTTGGTAGAAACTTTTATTTCAAAAGAAACAAAAAACAGTTGGGCATGCTTTCTGTAGACAATTTTACTTCTTGAATTCAAGCAACCATACTAAATTTTAAACATGTGTAACAAAATAAAAAAACACAAAGAATGATTTAGAAATTAAATGTAGAGGGAAGTTTTGATAAATAAAAAAGTCTTGAAGATGTTGCCCAATGCCTACAATGCCCAAAATATGAAGAACTTTCTCACCAGAAGTTGGTAAAAGACAGAGCTTAGTTTTGGGTAATGTAAGTTTGGAATAAGAGTGATAGAATTTTGAATTTTCAACCAGCAAAACAATGGAAAAAATGCAGCCTATAAGGTGAAAGATATGAAAATCAAGAAGCATGAAGTCAATCAATGTTTTTTTCTGGATGATGTTACCCAGTACCTACAATGCCCAAAACAAGAAGCACTTTCACACCAGCAATGGAAAAATGACAGAGCTTAGTTTTTGGTAATGTAAGTTTGGAATAAGGTGAAACTTAAAATAGCATTTCAAACAGGAAAACAAAAGCAAAATAGGAGTGAATTAAACTTATGAGATGCTGAAAGGACGATAAAGGATAGCAAATTCCTTAAAGTAAGCATAAAAGTGAAACTGAACAAATAAAAGACATTAGATCTACCAAAAGGATTGAATTCTCAATGATGATACCCAATTCCTACAATGCCCAAAACAGTAAGCACTTTCTTAACAAAAGTGGACAAAAGATAGAGCTTAGTTTTGGGTAATGTAAGTTTGGAATAAGAGTGATAGAATTTTGAATTTTCAACCAGCAAAACAATGGAAAAAATGCAGCCTATAAGGTGAAAGATATGAAAATCAAGAAGCATGAAGTCAATCAATGTTTTTTTCTGGATGATGTTACACAGTACCTACAATGCCCAAAACAAGAAGCACTTTCACACCAGCAATGGAAAAATGACAGAGCTTAGTTTTTGGTAATGTAAGTTTGGAATAAGGTGAAACTTAAAATAGCATTTCAAACAGGAAAACAAAAGCAAAATAGGAGTGAATTAAACTTATGAGATGCTGAAAGGACGATAAAGGATAGCAAATTCCTTAAAGTAAGCATAAAAGTGAAACTGAACAAATAAAAGACATTAGATCTACCAAAAGGATTGAATTCTCAATGATGATACCCAATTCCTACAATGCCCAAAACAGTAAGCACTTTCTTAACAAAAGTGGACAAAAGATAGAGCTTAGTTTTGGGTAATGTAAGTTTGGAATAGAAATATCACTTTATAAACTTTAAAAATAAGAATATAAGATGTAAAAGTAGTCAGTAAATGAAATTGCTAGCTTACCAACAAGAGCTGCTCCTTTAGGTGTTCTGTCTTGAGTCTGTCTCTCATATCCAACTGGACCTGCCATCTACTTGTAAGCCTTTTATTAGCACCACAAACACAATAACCAGCCAATCATATGTAAAGAAACATTTTGTGTATTGGGCTCAATAGTGGAGTAAACAGAGTCTGGTTTTAAGACATCTGGGCGTTGCTATTTCATTACAATATTCTCAACAAACAACTCTGCATAACAACAGCTAGTGTTTGGTAGAAACTTTTATTTCAAAAGAAGCAAAAAAACAGTTGGGCATGCTTTCTGTAGACAATTTTACTTCTTGAATTCAAGCAACCATACTAAATTTGAAACGCGTTAGAAATAAAAAAAAGACACAAAGCATGATTTAGAAATTAAATGTAGAGGGAAGTTTTGATAAGTATAAAATTCTTGAAGATGTTGCCCAATGCCTACAATGCCCAAAACAGGAAGCACTTTCTCACCAGAAGTGGATAAAAACAGAGCTTAGTTTTGGGTAATGTAAGTTTGGAATAAGAGTGATATAATTCTGAATTTTCAACCAGCAAAACAATGGAAAAAATTCAGACTGGAAGGTGAAAGACTTGATAACCGAAAAGCATGAAGTCAATCAATGTTTTTTGGATGATGTTACCTAATACCTACAATGCCCAAAACAAATTTTGTATCAAACATCATTTCATGATTCATTAGGTTTCTTTTTTATGTCAGAGATCTTCCTATGATGTATTAATACCTATTTATGATGTCAGAGATCTTATTTAGATCTTTTATACTGTCAAAAATCTGTTTAGGATGTATAAATTTATGTTTATGATGTCAGAGATCTTTTTAAGATGTATTAAGATCTTTTAATAATGTATTAAAATCTTTTAAATTTGTATTTAGATAATTTTATGATGTCATAGATCATTTTAGGATGTATTTAGATCTTTTTATGATGTCAAAGATCTTTTTTGGATGGATAAATTTATTTTTATGATGTCAGAAAAGTTTCTTAGATCTTAAATTCTTTTATGATGTATTAATATTTTATTATGATGTCAGAGATCTTTTTAGGATGTATACATTTCTTTCAATAATAATCTGTTTATGATGTCAGAGATTTTTTATGATGTATTAATATCTTTTTATGATGTATTAAGATGTTTCATTATGTCACAGATCGGTTTATGGTGTAATAAAGAATTTTTAAAATGTTAGATATCTTTTTATTAGGTCAGAGTTCTTATTATGGTGTATTAATATCTTCTCAGGATGTCAGAGATCTTTTTATGATGTTTTAAGATTGTATATGATGTCAGAGATTATTTTATGACGTCAGAGATCTATTTATGATGAATTAAGATTTTTTATAATGTCAGAGATATTTTATAATGTCAGAGATCTTTTTATGTATTAAGATCTTTTTATGTTGTCAGAGATCTTTAATGATGTATTAATATATTTTTATGATGTCAGAAATCTTTTTTATAATGTGAGAGGTCTTTTTATGATGTCAGAGATCTTTATTTGATGTCACAGATCTTTGAATTATTTAATAAGATATTATTATGATGTTAGAGATCTTCTTATGGTGTATTAAGATCTATTTATGATGTCAGAGATCTTTTTATGATGTATTAAAAATGTTTATGATTTTAGAGATCTTTTTAGGATGCATTAATATATTTTTATGATTTATTAAGATCTTATTATGATGTCAATGATCTTTTTATGATCTTTTTAGATCTTTTTATGATGTCAGACATCTATTTATAATGTTTTAAGATTTTTTGATGATGTATTAAGATTATTTTATTATGTCAGAGATCTTTTTATGACGTATTAAAATCTTTTTATGATTTAAGTGATCTTTTAATGTTTTATTAAAATATTTGTTATGATGTTAGAGATCTTTTTATGATGTATTAAAATCTTTTAAGGATGTGTTTAGATCTTTTAATGTCAGAGATCATTTTATGATGTATTTAGATCTTTTTATAAAGTCAGAATTTTTTTTATGATGAGAAAGATCTTTTTATGATATTAGAGATCTTTTATGATGTATTTAGAATGCTTTAAGATATTTTTATGATGTATTAAGATCTTTTTATGATGTCATAGATCTTTATAGAATGTGTTATGATCTTTTATCATGTCAGAGACCTTTCTATGATGATTTAAGATCTTTTAATGATGTCAGATATCTTTTTATTATGTCAGAGATCTTTTTATGGTGTATTAAGATCTTTCAATGATGTAAGAGATCTATTTATGATGTACTAAGATCTTTTAATAATGTATTAAGATCTTTTAATGATGTCAGAGATAACTTAATAATGTATTAAGATCTTTTATGATGTCAGAGTTCTTTTTAGGATGTATTAATATATTTTTATGATGTTAGAGATCTGTTTATGATGTATTAAGATAATTCAATGATTTTAAAGATTTTAGAGATCTTTAATTGGTGTATTAAGATCTGCTTATGATGTCAGAGATCTTATTAAGATGTTTTAATATTGTTTTATGATGTCAGAGATTTTATTAGGATGCATTAAGATCTTTCTATGATGTATTAAGATGTTTTAATATGTCAGAGATCTTTTAATGATGTATTTAGATCTTTTTATAAAGTAAGAGATCTTTAAATGATGTAAGAGATCTTTTTATGATGTATTAAGATCTTTGAGCAAGTTGTTAAGATCTTTTTTATGATGTTAGAGATCTTTCATTATTTATTAAGATCATTTTATGATGTTAGAGATCTTTTTCATGTTTTAAGATCTTTTTATGATGTCAAAGATCTTGTTATGATTATTAAATTTTTTTATGATTTTAGAGATCTACTTATGATATCAAAAATATTTTTTATAATGTATTAAGATCTTTTAATGATGTATTAATATCTTTTTATTATGTCAGAAAACAAATTAGGATATTTGAATATCTTTTTATGATGTCAGAGATCTTAGGATGCATTTTTATGATGTTATAAGATCTATTTATAACATATTATTATGATGTATTTAGATCTTTGTATGATGTAAGAGATCTTTAAATGATGAAAGAGATCTTTTTACGATGTATTAAGATCTTTTTATGATGTATTAAGATCTTTTTATGATGTCAGAGATCTTTTGATTATTTATTAAAATCTTTTTATGATGTATTAAGAGCTTCTTATAATGTCAGAGATCTTTTAATAATGTATTAAGATCTTTTAATGATGTATTAAGATCTTGTATTGATGTCAGAAATCTTTTAATGATGTATTAAGATCCTTTTATGATGTCAGAAATCTAATTATGATGTTTTAATATTTTTTTATCTTTTATGATGTTAGAGATCTTTTTTATTATTTATTAAGATCTCTTTATGATGTATTAGGTTTTTTTTTTATGATATCAGATATCTTTTTATGATGTATAAAAATCTTTTAATGATGTTTAAAGACCTTTTAATTATGTCAGAGATCTTTTTATGATGTTTTAAGATCTTTTTATGGTGTGTTAAGTAAGACCTTTCTATGATGTCAAAGATTTATTTATGATGTACTAAAATATTTTAAATATGTATTAAGATCTTTTAATTATGTCAGAGATAATTTGATAATGTAATAAGATCTTTTTATTATGCCAGAGTTCATTTCAGTATGTATTTATATATTTTTATGATGTTAGAGATCTTTTTATGATGTATTAAGATCTTTTTATGATGTAAGAGATCTTTAAATTATGTAAAAGATAATTTTATGATGTATTAAAATCTTTTTTGACGTGTTAAGATCTTTGAATGATTTAAATTTTTTTTTATTATTTATTTAGATCTATGTATGATGTATTAAGTTTTATTGTGATGTCAGAGATCTTTTTATGACCTATTAAAATCTTTTAATGATGTCAGGATATTTTTATGATGTATTTAGATCTTTTTTTAATGTCAAAAAATTTTTATGATGTAATGTACACTGCTCAAAAAAATAAAGGGAACACTAAAATAACACATCCTAGATCTGAATGAATGAATTATTCTTATTAAATACTTTGTTCTTTTTTTACATAGTTGAATGTGCTGACAACAAAATCACACAAAAATTATCAATGGAAATCAAATTTATTAACCCATGCAGTTCTGGATTTGGAGTCACCCTCTGACCGTTTGAGCAGACACATGCACATTTGTGGCCTGCTGGAGGTCATTTTGCAGGGCTCTGGCAGTGCTCCTCCTGTTCCTCCTTGCACAAAGGCAGAGGTAGCGGTCCTGATGCTGGGTTGTTGCCCTCCTACAGCCTCCTCCACGTCTCCTGATGTACTGGCCTGTCTCCTGGTAGCGCCTCCATGCTCTGGACACTACGCTGACAGACACAGCAAACCAAGAACAAAGTATTTAATAAGAATATTTCATTTATTCAGATCTAGGATGTGTTATTTTAGTGTTCCCTTTATTTATTTGAGCAGTGTATTATTTATGATGTTAGAGATCTTTTTATGATGTGTTAAGATCTTTTAAGATGTCAGAGATCTTTTTAGGATGCATTAAGATATTTTTATAATGTATTAAGATCTTTAAATGATGTCAAAGATCTTTTTATGATGTATTTAGATATTTCTATGATGTCAGAGATATTTTTTTATGATATCAGAAATCTTTTTATGATGCACTAAGATCTTTTTATATTGTTTTAAGACCTATTTATGATGTCATAGATCTTTATATGACACATTAAGGGGTATATTTACAAAGGTAAACTCATGAGTTTAGGCCTCTGGAAAATCGCCATCCCTAAAATCGCGACTGTGATTTTTTTCAATGTTAAACATACAACTCACTGCATTCATAAGGGTCGCTTTGACTAACTCGCAGTCAAATCACCATTAACTTGCCGTTTAGCAATTTGCCCTTGCCTAGAGGCGAGTTAGTGGCAATTCACCCCGCGAGCCAGAAAAACATGTCAGTCTTGTTGATATGTATTTTTCTGAGTGTCAAATCTGACCACAGCATGGTTGAAAGCCTTAGCCATGCTGTGCTGATAGAACTACAATGCTCAGCATTGCTTAGCCTTGTAGTTCTATCAGCATCATCATGGTAAGGCTTCTAACATTACATGACACTTAGTATAGGACACGGACCACCGGAGGTAAGTGGACACATTAGAGGTTAATATTAGTTAGAGAAAAGGTTAATTACACATGAACACATTGTATTTTCTATCAGTATGTTTTCTGCACACACTATTTTTTTTTAACACACAGAGCACACAGCACAGCATGGTTAGAAGCCTTACCATGCTGACGCTGATAAAACTACTAAGCAATGCTGAGCCTTGTAGTTCTATCAGTACAGCATGGCTAAGGCTTTCAAACATCTTGACTTTCATTTTTTTTAACTCACGCGAGTTGCCATGATTTTTTCAAGGACAAATCGCGGTGCTTCTCAATAGAAAAGCACCGCGATTTACCCCTTGCAAACTCACAGCATCTCATGTGAGTTTGAAAAAATCGCCTAAAAATTGTGGCTTAGTGAATTCGGTGAATTCACGCTGCAAATTGCTAGAAAATTGAGGCGATACGCTGTGAATTGAATTTTACAGCAAAAATCGCCCTTTGTAAATATACCCCTAAGACCTATTAATGATGTCAGAGATCTTTTTATGATCTATTAGGACATATTTATTATGTCAGATATCTCTTTAGGATGAGTTTAGATCTTTTATGATGTCAAAGATCTTTTTATGATGTATTCGGATATTTTTATGATGTCAGACATATCTTTAGAATGTATTTTGATCTTTTTATAATGTCAGGGATCATTTTATGATGTATTAGGATATTTATGATGTCAGATATCTTTTTATAATGTTAAGATCTTTTTATGATGTATTAAGATCTATGACATCAGAGATTTTTTTGTAATGTCAGATAACTTCTTATGATGTATTAAAATCTTTTTATATCTTTGAGATATTTTTATGATGTATTTATATCTTTATATAAAGTCAGAGATCTTTTTATGATATAAGAAGTGTTTATGATGTGAGAAATCTTTATATAATGTATGAAGATATTTTTATGATGTCAGAGACATTTTTATGATGCATTAAGATCTTTTTATATTGTATTAAGACCTTTATATGATGTCAAATATCTTTTCATGATGTATTAAGAACTATTTATGATGTCAGAGATATTTCTAGGATGTATTTAGATTTTATTTTATGTCAGAGAACTTTTTTGATGTAATAGATCTTTTTATGATATATTAAGATCTATTTATGATGTCAGAGATCATTTTATGATGTATTAAGATTTTTTTATGATGTCAAGATCTTTTTATGATGTATTAAGATCTATTATGTCAGAGATCTTTTTATGATGTCAGAGACCTTTTTATGATATATTAAGATCTTTTTATATTGTATTAAGACCTTTTTATAGTGTCATAGATCTTTTATAATTTATTGAGACCTATTTTATGATATATTAGGATCTTCTTATGATGTATTAGGATATTATTATGATGTCAGAGATCTTTTTAGAATGTATTTAGATCTTATTATGATGTCAGAGATCTTTTCATGATGTCATAGAACGTTTTATGATGTATTAAGATCTATTTATGATATCAGAGATTATTTTATGATGTATTAAGATATTTTTATGATGTATTAAGATCTATGATGTCAGCGATCTTTTTAGGATGTCAGAGAACTTTTTATGATATGTTTATATCTTTATATAAAATCAGAGATCTTTTTATGATATATTAAGAGGTTTATATAATGTGAGAGACCTTTATATAATGTATTAAGATCTTTTTATGATGTCAGAGATCTTTTTATGATGTATTAAGAGCTTTTTATGATGTCAGAGATCTTTAAGTGATGTAAGAGATCATTTTCTGTTGTATTAAGATCTTATTATGATGTATTGAGATCTTTTTATGATGTATTAAGAACCTTTTTATGATGTATTAAGAACTTTTTATAATGTCAGAGATCTTATTAGGAGTTATTTATATTTTTTATGATATCAGAAATTTTTATGATGTATTAAGCTCTTTTTATTATGTCAGAGATCTTTTTATAATGTAGTAAGATCTTTTTATTATGTCTGATATATATTTTTATATCAGAGATCTTTTAATTTTGTAATACGATCATTTTATGATGTATTGAGGTATTTTTATGATGTCAGAGATCTTTTAATGCTGTATTAAGATTTTTTTATGATGTATTAAGGTTTTTTAAAAAAATGTTTTTTCCATACTACACCACAGATACATGAGATGATAGTGTGTGTCTGCAATATGGTTGTTTTTCTTTGGACCTTATGGGTGTTAAAACTATATTAATATTAAATCGTTTATTGATCTTATTATATATAGACTTCTCTTGCCTGGGTAATTTCCTTGAACAATTTAAAGTGTATAACAATGATGTCCTTTCCCTTTTTGGGCTCTTTACTTGGATTCTCACATGTTTCGTTTTGGTCCATTTAATATTATGTGAAGTCTTCATTTATAATCTCAATCAATAAAACGTGAGCCCACAATACCTTTGGTCCCTAATCAGCCTTTGCAGGCACCTATAGGTGCATTGATGTTGACACATATTTTATGATGCATTGTATATACTTATATGCCCAGTGATTCTTTTTTTATTTTTGTTATGTGTACAGCGTTTCCACACCTGCTGCCAATATGACTCTCTACACGGCAATCAGAATCCTCTCTCAGCCACAATTGCTCCAAGTCCATTCTGATTGGATAAATCCTGTTTAAAAGACCCAGCATTGACGGGAGACAGCACTGGCAATCCTCTTGATAAAGCCTCGGCGAAACGCGCGTTGGGGTGCATGTGAGCCTCCGGTGCACCGTGGGACTCACCTTTTTTCCAGTGGCTACTCTTATCCTGACGTCTTTTCAAACCCAGAACGGGGAGGGACAGATACATGTCCGGAAGGATGAAGCACAGTCGTGAGACTGTTAGTTTTTTTTCTCTCAGGGTAAGATTTCCTACATTAGCATAGGGGACGTCATCCTAAGCTCATTTAAAGCTATTTGTATTTTTTGGGATAATAGTTTAGTAGCCCTGGTATTGTTATTTTTTCAG
>WWET01012879.1:0-10113 GCA_011038615.1 Limnodynastes dumerilii | reverse complement strand
GTATTTTTAATGTTTTCTATCTTTTTCGCATCAAATGCAATATTTGTGGAACTTATTTTTGCACTTACGTTGATAAAATCCGCATAGAGCATTTTCGTCTTACTGAAATTTTGAAATGAGAACTTTCGTACTGTAAAACGGCAGCATTACATTTTTCTAAAATCGAATTTTCGGACCGCCGAACTTTCGCATAAAAAAAATTTGTATCCCGAACATTTGCAACAAAAAAATTTGAAACATCTTGTTTTCGCTATTAGTAATAATCGAATCAACGAAGCTTCGAAATTACAATAGTTTCGAAATGCTGCCATTCGCAATAAGGACATTACAATGTCTGAAAATTCGTAGGCGATAACATTCTGTACTTCCGCACATCGGTTTCGGGAAAATCGACAAAAATTCACTTTCGAAATTAGTCATTCGAAATTCAAAATTTCGATTTTTTTGATTTTCTAACCGCAGACCCCCACCCCATTCAAAAGTGACCAAAACATCAGCCAGAAAGCATAGGAACTCAGAAGTTGTCTGTGGTCAACAACTGCAGAACCATTCCTTTATTGGGGGTGTCGTGCTAGTTGCCTATAATTTCCAACTGTTGTCTATTCCATTTGCACAACAGCATGTGAAATTGATTGTCAATCAGTTTTGCTTCCTAAGTGGACAGTTTGATTACAAAGAAGTGTGATTGATGTGTGTTGTTTAAGTGTTCCCTCTATTTTTTTGAGCAGTGTATAATCTGTAATCAGTATAATTGTAATAATTACAATTTTTTTTAAATAGATAAAAATATTACTTTCCAAGACACCAGCAACATAGTACATAGGACGTATGAGAAATGGTCACACCCAAAATACGTCAAGGATCTTCTGTTACTGTATCCAGGGGACTCCCTTTCCATTGTTCCTGTGACTCTGCTCGAGCGGTACCATCGGTAGCTGGACGTTCCTTATCTACCCTCATTTTTGAAGTACAGTGCGCTTTGGTATGGGACTCTTTCCTAGGCTCTGCATGTTTTGATATGTACATTTGCTTAATATGGACCCATAGGAGTTTTTATTGGTCCTTATTTATCTGTTTTGTTATACATTTATAAGCTTGTTTATTAAATGTTTATTTTTAATAAGTAAAAATTGGTTGTTTCCCAAAGTAGTCTTGTTTTTTTTTTTTGTGTTTTTTTTTTTTATTTATTTGTGCCTCTAATCATTTATTATCTCAACTATTTATGGTACATGGGAATCCACATACCTTGGAGGGATTAAAATAAAAGTGCCTTTTGGATTACTTGATCCAGACTTTATTTTTGAAAACCTAAAGGACTCTACTCAGTGGACTATTTTTACCTGTATGCCGCTTAGGAGTATTTTTTTTTAGGGATCTGTAATTTAGTTATAATATGTTATCTTGTGTTGTCTTTTCACCCACCCTATATTTGTTTGGTCTACAGTACATATGACCAGTAGAGGCCATAATCTTTAGATTCTATCAGAATGTAAAAATAATTCAAGTATATTGAGTAACTTCCTATAATGAACAGTTTCCAGACAAGCTTCTCTAGTGCAATTGCCCATCAACTTCCAACTATTTGGAATAGCTACTATGCATGTTATCAATAGTTAATCATTAAGTTATAGAATTCCATATCACAAACATTAACTGTATTCTACATTGGAAACTTACCTTGTAATAGTTTATCTAGTCTTGAGTGTAGAATTTAGAGTCTTGTTTATATGTCTTGAAATTTCTTCACAAAATCCAATATGTTCTGCAGTAAAGCAGTCAGTCTGAATCTCTGGGTGTAGAGAAAGTGACTGATAGGAGAGGAATATGTCTGGTTTATATCATTAAGGTGGGGGAGAATGAAGATTCTGGAGCCTCCTGATTGTAACCTGGATCCTTTTGCGTATTTTGTGTAAATAATGCCACATTGTTTGGATGGATTTGCATAACAACAGAATTAATACATTCTTATTCCTCATCTATTCATGAGCCTTACTCCAGGTATTATATCACCCAACTTACGGTGTATACAATAATAATATAAGTGGAACATAATATAGAACATTAATAATTGTTTCTGCTACCTGATACCAAATTTCTAAATGTATAAAGTTCTCCTAAATTTTTATCTTGTGGCAAGAAATACAAAAAAATCTTTATTTTCTCTTTTTATTAATGGTATAAAGCTAAAAATCTTAGAGGTTACTTTAGCTGCACTATGTGGATGTTCGTTGGGATGAACTTGGATTTACAGATGTGAAAGTAGAAAAGCACAGATATGAGAGAGATTTGCGGTCACAGCATATTAGGTCTTCTAGATTCCTGTTTAGGTGCCACATCTATTATAGATTCTTCATGAAGAATAGAGTATAAGATATCTTTTCTACAGAGCATTTTTTTCTAATAAATGGAATAAAACCACAAATCTGAAAGGTTACTTCTAGTAGGGCATGTGAGCTTAACCGAATAGAACTATATTGTGAACTAAGCCTCCTTTATGTATATGCACTGACAAATAGTGTTCTATGTTGTTTGGTATAGAGTGCTGGACCATTATGTTTGTTAGAAAAAATGATTGGGAGAATCTTAGATTTACAGATGTGAAAATAGAAGATAGAAATAGAAGATGAGGAAGGTTTGGGTCACTGCAGAGTAGATTTTCTAGTTTCCTGTTTAGGTGCCACATCTATTATAAGGATGATAGAGTCTGTTTTAAAAGACAACAGAATGTATCTGTATGTTAGAGCCACAATGAGAACTGTTCCATTGGCATCTATATGTTTTGTGTGTTATTGCTTATAAAGTATATGAACTTTCCAGTCATTTGATAACTTTTCTTTTATTCCTTATTGTTTCCTTTCTATTCTCATATTTTATCATTTTAATTTATGAAGATGATTTTAGAAAAGCCCTATACATTCTTACAGTAACAATAGGCACATTTCTGACCAGTAAACTTGAGATTAATGGTGTATTCTGATTCTTTAACATCACAGTCCTTCCCTCTACATGTAAATGTGGGTGAGTGGCAAACAATGGGGAGTTGTGATTAGTAAATATGGACACATGAGAAATATTTGCTACACCCATCACAACAGTTGTATCTCCTTATTTCCATTTGTATGGCAAGAACAATGGGTGTTATGTACACAGAAGCTTACACTCCACGACTGGAGACACCTGGAGGATGGTAATATGCTGGATTTCATGATATTGGCCAAGATCCAGAACAACGCTTCTGTGCAAATTTATGCCTGGCGGACACGTAAAGTCGTGATTTTTATATGTACTGCGCATGCGCACAACAGATATTGGCAATTCACGTATTCGTTGCGTAAATACGCACGTGTGGGTGTGCCAATTTTACGTGAGACAAAAGTACGTCTAAATTACGCAATGTAGGCGGGGGGTTGCATTTAAAGTGTACAGTATGGGCGTGCTTAGCTGCGTAAGTCCATGTTGCCCACCCGTACGTGTGCGGACGATAGTAATTACGTGGCCAAAAGTTAAGGTAGGGTTTGAAAAGTGGAAATCGGTCAAAGTACCTTCAAGGGGTGTGTCTAGGGCCCAGACTGGGTAATAACAGACTGGGTGGGAAAGAGGGCCCTGCTCACAAGCTTACAGTCTGTAGGACGGTGGTTTTGATACTTTAGAGGGGAAATTTAGACTTTAGAGGGTAAATTTTTTATCGTGGGAGTCCAACAAGAAGGGCATTGCAGTAATTAATGTGGGAGATAATTAGTGCATGAATGCATGGATTTTGGAAATGTTTTTTAGGTGTATATAACAGGATTGAATGTGGGGCATAAAGGACAGTTCCTAATCAAGTGTAACACCTAGGCAGCAAGCTTAGCGAGTAGGGAAAATTTCAGTGTTGTCCACAGAAATAGAGAAACCTGGTGGGTAGCTCTTATTGGCAGGAGGAAATATAAAAAAATTGAAAGATTAAGTTTAAGATGGCGAGAGGACATCCAGGATGAAATAGTTGAAAGACATTCAGTTATGCGAACCAGCACGGTTGGTGATAGATCAGGGGTGGATAGATTTGTGTATCATCTGCATAGAGATGATATTGAAAACCAAATGCCTTTATTAGTTTCCAAGGTGAGCGGTATAGATAGAGAAGAGCAAGGGACCCAAGCTAGAGCCTTGAGGTTCCCCCAACAGATAGCGGAAAAGCAGAAAAGGTAGAGCCGGAAAATCAGAAACTGAAAGAGCAATTATAGAGGTAGGATGTGAACCAGGGAAGGGTTGTGTCCTGAATACTTACAATAATTGATTGTAACATTTGTATGAGAAGAGACTGGTCAACAGTGTCAAAAGCAGGAGAAAGATCTAGGAGAATTAGATAGAGCAGTGGCCTTTAGATTTAGCAGTGCTCAAGTCATTGCCCACTTTGGTCAGTGCATTTTCAGTGGAGTGTTGAGAACAAAAGCCTGAATGAAGAGGATCTAGAAGATTGTGTAAGGAAAGGAAGTGAGTGAGGCAAGTATAGACAAGTCTTTCAAGCAGCTTTGAAGGGCATGGGAGCTGGGAAATTGACCGATAATTTGATGGAGAATTTTGGTCAGAGCTTTGTTTTTTCAGAATTGGAGTAATCAGTGCATACTTGAATAAAGACAGGAAGGTACCAGTCTTCAGAGAAAGATTGTAGTTAGAGTTGGAACAAGCACAGAGGATAGGCATCAACTTATTGAGGGTACAGGATCAATAGGACAGGAAGCATTGTAGGAAGAGGAGAATAGAGCAGATACTTCCTCTTCATTTGTGAGATGGAATGAGGACATAGTGCCACAGGGTGGAGGAAGATTGTTGGATGGTAGGTTAGTAGATGTGTGGGAGTATAATTCCTTTCTTATCTTATCAGTCTTGTCCTTAAAGTATATTGTAATATCTTGGGCATTGATGGAGGTTAATGAAATATGCACAGGATGGTTCAGTAGGGAATTGAATGTATGAAAGAGGCGTTTGGGGTTAGAAGCCTGAGTAGAAATGAGAGCTTGAAAGTAAGATTGTTTGGCATTATCCAGGGCAGTTCTATAAATTATATAGTATATAGTATAAGTATATTTATTTTTTTATCTTACTAGATTCGGTGTGGACCTTTTTTTTTATATTGGTATGCTGCTGTACTGTATGAGGTGAGTGTCTCCTCACATTGTGTATCAATTTTTGTATCTGACAATTATCATCTAGTTCTAGTGACCCATGAACAAATAATTATAACTGGGGATAATATTGGTACTCATGGCTGTACCTTTTTTTATAATAGAATATTCTTTTTGAAGTTTGGATCAATGTAGAAATAATAGTCAAATCTGAAAATTATAGATTGGAGTTTATATAAGAAAATTATATATTTTTCTGCATTTGGGAATGTAATGCATTAGATTGCAGAATAAGCTTCATTCAAGAATTTCCAATATTCACCCAGTCTGGCAAGTTTGAATTCTAATGTACATTTTAATTGATGGAGTGTATAGTTGGAAGAAAATCTGTATTCATTGTATGATAGAGTGTAATACACTTTCCCAGACTGTTGGGAGTGAGTAGTCGTATGGTAAGGACAATCCCAGGACACACCCTAAACAAAGACTATAGCTTCAAGTGATACATGTAAACAAAGACTTTATTTCCATTCTTTATTACAGGAGCATTGCTATTGTATAGATAACACAATATTATAAGATTTACCTTAACAGATATGTTATACAGATAACATCAGAGAAATAACCATTACATTCCTACAATAACAAACATGGAGTAAATCAGTTTTGCTTGATTTTCATACTTTTTCATCTAATTGACATCTTTATCTGTATTTATCTTGTAATAAAATCTTCCAATGTTTCTTAAAAAATTTTTTGACTTCTGTATGTTCTGTAATATAATGTGAGATGAAGGTTGTACTGAAGTTATTGTCAATTTTTTGGGCCTATTTTTATCTGGGATAAGGATTTCCCTGTGTCTTTTTTAATGTCTTTATTGATCATACATATAGTGCTCCTGTCATATCCCTCATCCACAAATTGTTCTGTTAACTCAACTGCCTTAGACTCAGATATTCTTTTCTGAACAATTTCTCAATGAGGAAGTTGTTCATAGAAAACATTGGCAGATTTTTTAAAATCACAGCCAATGATGAAATGCATAAGGATGCATTTATAGTCCATGCCAGTATACTGACATTCGTTTGGAACTTTTTTCCTTTGCCGTTTACAGTGGATTTTCTGTTTATTTCAAAGAGCTTGATATTGACCTTCAAATGTAGCAGTTAAAGAATAATAAAATAAAATAAATTTAATTTAAAAATAAATGAAGTTATATATTTTTTTTAAAAACTCACAAACTAAATGATATTTTTCTTTTACATTTCAAGGCAATTTTAAAATGTGAAACCAAAATTAGAATAAAGAGGGGAAGTTTTAGCTCAACTTTATCTCAAAGAATTAACATAAAGCTATGCAGTATTTGATTTCTATGTGTAAAAGTAAAACAAGTTCCTACTAAGATACATGCAAAAGATTATAGTAAATTAATAAATAAAGAAGAGTAATTAACACCACTAATTGTTTGGCTGAGTTGTATATATGCACCTTTTTAACCCTTACTCCCAAACTCTGAATCAGCCTCTACGTTACCTCAGATGCAGAGTATTACTGCATCTTATGCTGCTTACAGAAACACAAATATTTTCAGCATATTGAACATGTTTAAAAGAAAACGAATCACTGAATCTGAAGCAAAATTTTTTAAAAGCTATATAAACTGTTTTATTAAAACAAAATACAAAAATCTGTTAAAATAACAGGGATATGTCATTGAACTCTGTAAATGTACTTAATTTAAAAAGTTCATCTTCTGTTCTACACAATTTGTCTTATATAAATTGTTATTTATGCAGATACAGGGAAAGACCAATAGAAAATCCACCAAGAAGAGTTAAAAATTAGTAATTAAAGAGAAGACGCTGTAGTGTCAAATATAATTCTTATAGTAGGTCAATAGTTAGAACATATTGAACCAGACGGTCAGGTAAAGTTGCTGGATTTTGGAGAATAACTGGGACTGTAGAAAATGATACTGTAGATATGGAACTGAGTAGAGATGCAGTAAGGTGAATAGGTAAATGCTGTGTAAAGAAAGTAGGATTTGCAATATGTAACATTATCTGTCTCTGGATGGGCAACCATGGCTGACAAAGGGTCCCCAAGTCAAAGTCACATGTTGATACCTCAGCTCTAATAAAATTGAGGTTATCTATTGCACAACGTTGTGTATAAAACATGGACTCTATAGGGTCTTCATATTCCCTGTAACATCCTTGTATTACCTCTGTTGTCATCTGATGACATCTCTGCTCTCAATGGCTGGGGAATATATTTTGCAATCTCCATCTTTCTGGTGCATGGGAAATATCCTTCTTCACTTGCCACCATGCAAATTCCCTGTACTTTTTATCACCAGCCACTGCTCCTTGCCAAGGGAAGAGACCCATAAGAGCAAAATATATGAGAACACCAAAAGCCCACATATCAAGGCTGGGGTGAAAAAGTAACCGCTCCTCCTACTAAGCTACAAAACTCAGGAGCGGTATGTGGTTTAAAGCGGGATATAGATGTTATGTGTGTTCCCTGAAGTCTTGTAAATCCAAAATCAGACACTTTTACCAAATGAAACTCAGTGTCCATCAGCAGTATATTTTCCAGTTTTATGTCTCGATGGACCATTCCCTTTGAGTTGTAAGAGTTGAAATGAAGTTATACGTAAAATAACTAGTACTCCATTTTGTATATCTGTATCCATTTTGTTCTCTGAATTAGTACAGCCAGAAATTCAGTTATTTTGTGCATGTAGAACAAATAGAAGGTTATGTGAACAAAACATTTTTCATGTTATGACTAAGCTTGTTTAGAGAAACTTTGCAAAAACAGAGCCTCATAACAGGCCTTGGCCTTGAAGATGACAGTTACTGACGAACTTGCAATTAAGAATATTTTATT
Source organism: Limnodynastes dumerilii (assembly GCA_011038615.1). Taxonomy (NCBI): domain Eukaryota; kingdom Metazoa; phylum Chordata; class Amphibia; order Anura; family Limnodynastidae; genus Limnodynastes; species Limnodynastes dumerilii. The sequence goes on along the minus strand of WWET01012879.1, from coordinate 2,113 downwards.
GTTTTCTTTTGCTAATTAAATTGCTATTTCTTTTCTTTTGCTAATTAAATTCCTTAAACTGGTGAATGTGACAAGAGCATGTTTAATTTGTTCTACTGTATTGGCCTCAACCACCTCAGATGGGAGGCTATTCCATCAATTGTATGTATCAGAATTTAAGACAATGGTAATATTTCTGTACATTCCTTTTGATTTAGTATTATTATAAAGCATAATTCATGATCACACAATACAGTTTATAACATTGAAGAATGAGACATGAATCTATTACATGAGGCCTTTATATGGACCCTAATATTTACCTGAAGGTCGGTGTTTGGCCAGGAAGACTTTCCCATAAGAGCCCCTTCCAAGCTCTTTCATGAGATCAAAGTGATTGGTCACCTCCATCAGCCTCAGGTCCTCAGAGGTTTGGGAGATCACATGTAGAATGTGTTTGGCTGAATTCTTGGTCACTTCTTGAATGCTGGTGGCCATTCTGAGAGAGTGTAATATAATATAGAACACACATGTAATAAAATGTTTATTTTTTCCTGTTTATTATATTAAGAAAAAACTTTTTTATTTATTGCTTTCTTCAACATTTGTGAAAGTATTATATCAATATTACATATTAACACAAACAATATACATCTCATAAAATTATACATGCCAATAATGTTAACACTATACAGACTATTAAACATATTCTAAATATAGTTGTTAACCAAGATATTCGTGTAAGAGATCCAAGAATTTAAATATTAGTCATTACCAAATAACCATGGTTCTACCTATCCACAGATGATTCCAACTAATTTAATTTATTGGCTACAACAATAAACAATATAGTATAACTTTACTTACAGACAATAAAAGAAAGAAAAGCAAGCTATGGACTATTGTATTATCCTACTTATCAAATACCTGAATGTAGATAGTGAGATAGTCCTTACACAGATGCCTTTCAGTGAGTTCTTCTCTCAGATGTTTATAAGTGACTGTCTCTAGATTCCCTGTGTTAGATGAGAGCAGACTGCAATCCCTATAAGATCAGACTGTCATTCATGAGCTTAGGGGGTGAGGGAGTAAGATATACAGAAGAAGAGGAAACAGTTGATTGGTGTGATATTCTGATTGGTCAGCACCTTTTGGTAAATTTACATATGACTGGTTACAGAAGAGACAATGAAAGGGGTGTAACTGTTTACTCCATGTCTCTAGGGCACAGATAAGGCTTCTTGGTTTCTGGTAATATCCAATACACTGTAGTATGAAATATATAAGTGACTCCTTATACAGTATGGACCTAATCAAGTCTGCATTCCATACATATGAAGGTCTGGAAGTCTGCACAGATGAGGGGAGTGAGCCCTCCTGTCACTCCCTGTTCTTGTGCACATTTTACATCACTTACACTACCATAAGCCTACCTTAAGTCTCCTGTACGGAGTATGGGTCCGTATGACCACTGATCCTCAAGTCTTAAACCCGGCCCCTACTGTGAAATGTGTGCACTTCCTTCTAGACACCTGATTGCGTAACTTGTGTGGGTCTGGATCTGGTCCTGTATATGTATGTAATTATGTACAAACCTCACATACATAAAGCAAAATACCCCAAACATTCCAGAAACACTACTTACAATGAAACAAAGGTATGGACAGAAGAGGCGCTATAAGAAATGCCCATTTAAAATGTCCTCAGTATGAATGTAGATGGATTCTGTCTAGTTTTCCTCAATGTTTAGCTGCTGTTTCCATCACATACGGACATGGAGGAAAAAAGAAGATGAGAGAGGAGAATATAGAAGAATACAGTGTAATATGGAACAATAACAGATCCCTGATTCTGAGGATTATAGTTTCTTGTTATCAGAAAATTATCTTCACCAAAAGCAAATATTTAGATGTAATAATTGTGTATATTGGCAATCTGATACTATTTACATTTAAATGTAAATGAAATAAATACAAATTAATAGCTGTGTTTCTTGTAATGTTATGTAGAAGGTTTATATATAATGTCATTAAAAGATTTACTTATTACACACACTATTTTTATTTAGGTGAAATTATTGAACATATATTATTTTCCTAATTATGTCTGTAATGTCTGCCTTACAAGTCATATA
>WWET01012876.1:0-10116 GCA_011038615.1 Limnodynastes dumerilii | reverse complement strand
GAGTGGAAACCTCACTATGGTTTCCTTACACTTGATGTTCAGGCATTGTATACGAATATTCCACATGCCAAAGGAATAGAGGCGGTCAAAAATACTTTAGTCTCTGATGATGGGATCTCTAATGATTTATGTAAATTTCTTATTGATTCTATTCAATTTATTTTGTCTCACAATTATTTCATATTTGATGACACTTTTTATTTACAGTTGCATGGGACAGCCATGGGCACGAGGTTTGTGCCGAGTTTTGCCAACTTATATATGGGGGAATTTGAAAATGAATACATTTGGAATCGCCCCTTCTGGCAAACCTCGTGTTTTATGGCCGATACATTGATGATTTGATTCTAATTTGGGAAGGATGACCTGATTTAGCAGACCTGATTCACCTCAACCACAATCACTTTAATCTCACCTTCACCTCACTCTTTGACGTGGAGAAAGTGAAGTTTTTGGATGTGACTCTCAAAGCAATAGGTAATAAAATTGTTTCAGAAAATTAGGGAAAAGCAGTGGATGTAAGCAGTTACCTCCATTTTACCAGTGGACGCTATGGCTAAAAGGGTCGAATATACTGTGATTGCACAGATATATCTGATTTCAATAGGCAGGCGGATCTTATGGTTAAAGATTTCTCTGACAGAGGCTATCCAGAACTGCTTGTTCAGGAAGCTAGAACCTATGCAATAAGCCTTGATAGATCTTCTCTTCTGCAAACTAGCAACATTTCCAATGATATCCCTATATCTAACGTTGGGATTGAAAATAGGAATAAGGTTAAGTACACCAAAGAAAAAGAAAACAAACACCTTTAGAATTTATGTTTATTAGTAAGTTTAACAGAAAATTCATCAAATTAAGAAAATTGTACAGAATCATTTTGCTATCTTAAAACATGATCCTATATTAGGAAAATTGTTACCCGAAAAACCTAGAGTGATATTCAAGAAAAACAAAGATCTAAAGAACTATCTGTCACCTAGTTTCGTGCAAAACAAAAAATAAAAATAATAATGTGACATCTAATGATTTAAATACTTAAATACTATTACCTCCCGAAAAAACCTATATGAACTTTTAAATGTGGCCATACAATATGTCTACCCTGTAGATACATATCACTCAAAACATCTGTAATCACTTCACATGTGACAAAAAAAACTTATCTGTTTACACCACCATTCACCATCTCTGGATCTAATATTTCCCACTCTGTTTATACTACAATCTATTGTTGGTAGAACTTTGGAAGCAACTACACTACACATACTATCTTATGTGGATGAACTCCTTTGCAGTCTGCTTATGAGCACATCATACAACTCATCATGAAATTATATAATGTTTCTAAGGATTGTATTTCTATGAGAAACTATTCGACATACTGTGTGGTGTAGCAACCTCTTATAACTTTACGGTTTTAGTGCTACTCAATATTTTATACTTAATAATAAAATTATGTACAGTTATCGTAAGTTGCATATTCTGTTAATCCATTTATCCATCATACTGTAGCAAGCGCAGCTTTTTTCTGTTTGTTTATAGTTACCGTAGATTGCGTACCAAAAGTTACTACGCATGTGCAGTTCATCCGATTGCAAAAATACGCACGCAACTCGCCGTGAAAATGTATCTCTGAATACGGCCCTGTGTCCCGGGCCCCAAATATCCTGGTTCCGTCCCTGAGGGGTAAGGGAGGAATACTAATTTATATATGGACAGTGTACAAGGACTGCAGCCCTGAATTCTGCCAATGTGCAGTCCCCCTGGGTACTGCTCCTGGGTACTCTTCCTGGGTACTCTCCCTGGGTACTCCCCTTGGGACTCCTCCTGGGTACTCTTCCTGGGCACTTCTCCTGTGCACTCCCCTGGGCACTGCTCCTGGGCACTCCACCTGGGTACTCCCCTGGGGACTCCTCCTGGGTACTCCCCTGGGGACTCCTCCTGGGTACTCTTCCTGGGCACTTCTCCTGTGCACTCCACTGGGCACTGCTCCTGGGCACTCCTCCTGGGTACTCCCCTGGGGACTCCTCCTGGGTACTCTTCCTGGGCACTTCTCCTGTGCACTCCCCTGGGCACTCCCCCTGGCCTGCTACGTGTTGATGGCGGATCCACCAACAGAACCCTACCTTAAGTATCCTGCACACAGCTCCAAGTGTGCAGACTGCTGGATTGTACTTGAGGGCTTAGCCAGGCCCATACCTATGCCCCCCATATCCTATAAACACCCTCCATGTGGAAGACTGATTTCTGCACGGAGCACAGCATGAAGTGGCTGCATTCAGATGCAGGAATATAGGTGCTGAGGATGTGCTGTGTCATTACCTGTCAGTCCAATGTTCTTGCTCCCAATAGAATGTCTCTGATGGCCCGTGTTATATTCATCAGTCACAGCCAGGCTGTGTATATATTGCTCATTTATTATATATTTATTATATATTTATTATATATTGCTCATTTATTACCCCGGCCTTTCATGAAGCGCTTTGCATTTATCCATAAACTGATCTGAGCAACTTCCATGTTATATGCACGTTGTTCCTGTATTCCAGACCAGATTACTCACCTGGCTGATATTGGGGCTCCTCTGAGCTGAAATTGTCAGCGATCCAGCAAAAATGTACTGCAAAAGCAAGCAGGAAAATATACATATACACATGCACCCATATATACTATACACATACACCCATATATATACACATACATACACCTACAGAGACAGCACACAGGCCCATTACCAACATGCCAAGCTTAGATGTCACAGAGACAGCACACAGGCCCATTACCAACATGCGAAGCTTAGAGATCACAGAGACAGCACACAGGCCCTTTACCAACATGCCAAGCTTAGATGTCACAGAGACAGCACACAGGCCCATTACAAACATGCCAAGCTTAGAGATCACAGAGACAGCACACAGGCCCTTTACCAACATGCCAAGCTTAGATGTCACAGAGACAGCACACAGGCCCATTACAAACATGCCAAGCTTAGAGATCACAGAGACAGCACACAGGCCCTTTACCAACATGCCAAGCTTAGATGTCACAGAGACAGCACACAGGCCCATTACCAACATGCCAAGCTTAGATGTCACAGAGACAGCACACAGGCCCATTACCAACATGCGAAGCTTAGAGATCACAGAGACAGCACACAGGCCCTTTACCAACATGCCAAGCTTAGATGTCACAGAGACAGCACACAGGCCCATTACAAACATGCCAAGCTTAGAGATCACAGAGACAGCACACAGGCCCTTTACCAACATGCCAAGCTTAGATGTCACAGAGACAGCACACAGGCCCATTACAAACATGCCAAGCTTAGAGATCACAGAGACAGCACACAGGCCCTTTACCAACATGCCAAGCTTAGATGTCACAGAGACAGCACACAGGCCCATTACCAACATGCCAAGCTTAGATGTCACAGAGACAGCACACAGGCCCATTACCAACATGCGAAGCTTAGAGATCACAGAGACAGCACACAGGCCCTTTACCAACATGCCAAGCTTAGATGTCACAGAGACAGCACACAGGCCCATTACAAACATGCCAAGCTTAGAGATCACAGAGACAGCACACAGGCCCTTTACCAACATGCCAAGCTTAGATGTCACAGAGACAGCACACAGGCCCATTACAAACATGCCAAGCTTAGAGATCACAGAGACAGCACACAGGCCCTTTACCAACATGCCAAGCTTAGATGTCACAGAGACAGCACACAGGCCCATTACCAACATGCCAAGCTTAGATGTCACAGAGACAGCACACAGGCCCATTACCAACATGCGAAGCTTAGAGATCACAGAGACAGCACACAGGCCCTTTACCAACATGCCAAGCTTAGATGTCACAGAGACAGCACACAGGCCCATTACAAACATGCCAAGCTTAGAGATCACAGAGACAGCACACAGGCCCTTTACCAACATGCCAAGCTTAGATGTCACAGAGACAGCACACAGGCCCATTACAAACATGCCAAGCTTAGAGATCACAGAGACAGCACACAGGCCCTTTACCAACATGCCAAGCTTAGATGTCACAGAGACAGCACACAGGCCCATTACCAACATGCCAAGCTTAGATGTCACAGAGACAGCACACAGGCCCATTACCAACATGCGAAGCTTAGAGATCACAGAGACAGCACACAGGCCCTTTACCAACATGCCAAGCTTAGATGTCACAGAGACAGCACACAGGCCCATTACAAACATGCCAAGCTTAGAGATCACAGAGACAGCACACAGGCCCTTTACCAACATGCCAAGCTTAGATGTCACAGAGACAGCACACAGGCCCATTACAAACATGCCAAGCTTAGAGATCACAGAGACAGCACACAGGCCCTTTACCAACATGCCAAGCTTAGATGTCACAGAGACAGCACACAGGCCCATTACCAACATGCCAAGCTTAGATGTCACAGAGACAGCACACAGGCCCATTACCAACATGCCAAGCTTAGATGTCACAGAGACAGCACACAGGCCCATTACAAACATGCCAAGCTTAGAGATCACAGAGACAGCACACAGGCCCATTACCAACATGCTAAGCTTAGATGTCACAGAGACAGCACACAGGCCCATTACCAACATGCCAAGCTTAGAGATCACAGAGACAGCACACAGGCCCTTTACCAACATGCGAAGCTTAGAGATCACAGAGACAGCACACAGGCCCATTACCAACATGCCAAGCGATTTCTGCACTTACCAACAGTGCTCCCCAGAATGGAATGCCACTGAGAAGGGTGAAACGGAATATGCTGTAAGCCAGTCCAATACCCAGAGCAACCTGCAGGAGGGCCGCGATTATCAGCACAATCTACGGAGAGAAATATCCTAAATATTCACGTAACAGCATAATATCCTCACACATTGCAGACCGCTATAGCACACATAGAGAACATAGAGCGTCTAATCCAGACTAAAGCGCAAAAAGAACGCATCTTAGACCCCACGCAAACAAGGCACTCTCTTCTGATACAGCCAACAGCTTACTGGTGAGAGTATCAGAGGCGTCAGCCTTCTTATAGAGAGCAATGTCAAATGCTCTTATTTCCACAGTGCACCTGTTACCAATGCCATTAAGGTTAGGCTGTGGGGAGGGGCTGGCTAGACTGTAGAGAGAGGAGGATTAAGGTTAGGGGATGGGACAGGAGTGGTTAGGGTTAGGCTGCAGAGAGAAGATGGGTAAGGTTAGCCTGTGGGACAAGGATGGTTAGGAGGATTAGAGTTAGTGGACGGTGAAAGTTAGGCTGCACAGAAGGGATGGTTAGGGTTAGGGGGGGTTAAGGTTAGGCTACAGGATGAGTATATTTAGGGTTAGAGGAGGGTTACACTGTGGGAAGGGGATGTTTAGGGTTAGGGTGTAACTGTCACTGTGAAACTCTTCGTAGATACAGAGGGAATAATGGCGCCACGTCAGAAACTGACAAAAACTGGCAGCAGTCGTTATTTCATCGCTGTAAAGTGATCATATAAAAAAGATAGATCATCAGAGCACTGAAGAACACCCTCAAATAACAGCTAAGTGTGGTCACATGACCGTGCGACAGTGACGTTACATTCTCATAGTCAGAAATAACTTTACTATAAAGCAAAAATCATCACATTATTTATTTTTTTGCTTGTCCGTTTTTAAGCAATATCCTTCCCCCGATTTACCTGGACTGTCAACACAAAGCATAGGCGCAATATCCATACTTATAGTGCAGCAACTGTAAGGATGATCACTGTCTCATATTCAATGTGGACTCTCAGTCATCATCTTCATCATGGACTAATATGTCCTGTAGCTGGTGCATACGATCAGGATGGAGACATGTATAAGCTGACATTTCCCCAGGACCAGGCTCATTTACCCATGTATACTACATGGGGAAAATGGATTTCACTGGAAGGGTGATAGATAAGTTGAATAATCTCTAAATAAACAACTGGGCAGACTGGATGGGTGTGGGGTATCGACTGCTTATTCCTCGATGAGGCTTAGTAATCAATCCCCAGAACACCGAACGCGGTTTTCTGATAGCTAAGTGCCAAACACTACCCTAACCCTTCCCCTAATTATAACCCTAACCCTAACCCTCCCCTTCCTTTACTCTAACCCTCCATTCCCCGTAGCCTAACCCTAACCCTCTATTTCCCACAGCTTAACCCTAACCTTCCCTTCTCCCTAGCCTGACCCTAACCCTCCCCTTCTATATAGCCTAACCCTAGGATCCCCCTCCCAGCAGCCTGATCCTAACCCTCCCCTTCTACGGCCCTAACCCTCCCTTCTCCCTAGCCTGACCCTAACCCTCCCTTCTTTGTAGCCTAACCCTAAAACACCCCTCCCTGCAGCCTGACCCTAACCCTCCCCTTCTATGGCCCTAACCCTCCCTTCCTAAGAGCCTAACCTTAACTCCCCTACCCTAACCCTTAAAGTCCCTGGAGAGGTTACTCACCTCTCCGGAGCTGTCAGCGGCGGGTCCTGTGAAAATGAATGGGTAAGTATGCCGATCGGCGCACTCCGTCATTCATTCAAAAAATTCTAAAATGGCCGCCTATTCGAAAATATAGAAACCTGAAAGGGAATTTTCTGCTTTCTCTATTTCTAAAAGCAGCTCATCACTGCAGGGACTGCAACCGAACTGGATGGATCGCGTGGCTCTTATCTGCCGTCACTTTCTATGTTTTTATATCCTTAATAAAATAAAAGGGTCACCTTTTACTCTATTGGCATATGATCCAGTCTGGAGCAGGAAAATGAAGATTCAGAAGAGGTGAGAATAAATAATAATAATAATAATAATAATAATAATAATATACATGTCCTATGTCGGGAGACACTCACCCCCAGAGCTTTGGGCTTGACTTTCAGGAATGTTCTGTAAAAGGCGTCTGTGCTTTGTGTGACGGTGACAGGAGTCCCCTGTGATGCCATAGGAATGTCAATCATGTGGGTATCTGGGTATACACTGTACACTGGGGGGAGGCAGCTGACGTTCTGGGGAAAGGTGGCATCACCCTGCATGGTCTCATGGGTGGGTATGTTTCCAGCGGCATACATGAGGGAAATTCAGACTGAAAGAAAAAAAAAAAGAAAAAATAATAATAATAATAATAAATAAATAATAAATGCAGCACTGCAGTACACAGAAATCAAATGTTACTTATTTTCAGTGATACCAATAATAATATTTATACCATGTTATCGCTTTCACGTTTTATACTTTTATTGATGTGAATAGATATAGTGAATGTCTACATTGTAGTGTAACTTATGCTCTTCTTTATCAACAGGGGACAGGCCAGTGGAGCGCCCACATTGAAATGTAAGAAAAAAAATTGAAAAAGCCCCAAAATAGCGAAAATTAAAAAAAAAGGACGTGGCTTCTCTGGTACTGTGAAGGGGCGTGGCTTCACTGGTACTCTGAGGGGGCGTGGCTTCACTGGTACTGTGAGGGGGCGTGGCTTCACTGGTACTGTGAAAGGGACGTGGCTTCACTGGTACTGTGAAAGGGGTGTGGCTTCACTGGTACTGTGAAAGGGCGTGGCTTCACTGGTACTGTTAAAGGGGCATGGATTTGCGGATATGTGGGGCAGACTGACATAGAGGAAGATGTAATGACGTCAACCTCTGCCGCATTACAGTCTAAGGGGCAGATCCACACATGTATTACGTGCATGCAGGGGTCTGTAAGTACGATGGCGTAGCGGGGTGCACATGCCCCCTTCATTCCCCGCTCTCGGTAGAAAATTCCTACCTTAAATTTTACAAGGCTATCCATCGTAAATCTTTTGCCGGTCCTTTTTTGTACCGGCCGGTACTTTGTACATATGCGCACAAGTTAGTTACAGGGAAATTACGCTTGTGGTGTGTGTAATTCCCCTGTTGTATGTCCTTCATGATATACTCTTAATTCACACACACTCACTCACACACTCACACACACACACTCTCTCACACACTCACACACACTCACACACTCTCTCTCACACACACACACACACACACATACTCACACACAAAAAAATGTTGCGACTGACTAGAGCTCACTAGAGCCCCCTAATGTTGGTGGCGTCATTTTCCTATAAAAGGGGGCCCCCTAGTGATAGACCGGTCATTAGGAGCGGGGACACCGAGGAGGAAGAAGGGGTGCGTCGTGAAAAGCGCCAGAGGAGGCCAAAGACCAGATGCCAGCACCGGAGGACCATCTTCAAGCAAGCTGACAAGCCTCTCCCAGCAACTCTGAAAGAAGATCTGCAGAAGATGAAAATACAACAAGTCATCCCAAGACAGATGCCTGCTAAACGCTCAGTCGCAACATTTTTTTAAATTTTTTTTTACACATTTTTACAGTCACATATACTTTAAGGTACATTTAGTCACGGTGGCCACCAGTATATTGTAGCGACACAGTAAGGGACATTTTGTACACATTTTATTCAGGGGGTAACATGTAGTGTTAGGTCAGGTAATATAGCAAACTTTATTTGGGTACATTTTTACATTTTTAACTGACACAGAACACATTTTTTGACACACTTCTTGTCACGATTCGCAGCAAGTGCCGCACTTATCCCGTCCGCCAGCTGTCTGCCGTGCGGGGTCCGGTGCTGTCTTCTTCCGGAGTCTGCCACTATTACAGTGACAGACTCCGATACTCACCATAAGGCTGCAGGCATCTGTTCCCGGCGTCTTCCACGTGGATTCTGGCGGCAGATGCAGCGGTGCTCCGGTCTATGGGCGCCGTCATCTTGGATTATCCACGTGACAGCCAGCCACCAATAATACTCACCTTCTCCGGTCCTCCAGCCAATCAGGAAGCAAGGCACACTATTTAAAGCTCTCAGACCTGCTGTTTAGTGCCAGAACAACTAGGTCTCCTAGGTGCCTGGTACACCTGATATTGCTCTTGCAGTGATCCAGTCCTGTCGGTCCAGTCCAGAGGTCCATTCCAGCGGTCCAGTCCTGAGGTTCAGTCCTGTGGTCCAGTTGGTTTAACCCTGCTGACTCCAGCCCTGCTGACTTCGGTCCCGCTGACTCCAACCCTGCTGACTCCAGCCCAACCTCTACAGCATCCGGCCATCCAGCCCAACCTCTACAGCATCCGGCCATCCGGCCCAACCTCTACAGCATCCGGCCATCTGGCCCAACCTCTAAAGCATCCGGCCATCCGGCCCAACCTCTACAGCATCCAGCCATCCGGCTCAACCTCTACAGCATCCGGCCATCCGGCCCAACCTCTACAGCATCCGGCCATCCGTCTCCACCTCTCCATCCTCTGCCTAATTAACCCAAACACTCTGGCTAAGCCGTACTCCTTGGACTTTACTTATTGTTCTTTTTAATTTGGACTGTTGTCACATTCCCCAAATCCTCCTTTGTGTATTATTTCTACATGCACCAAACCCCTATTAAACCTGCAAGCTTCCTATTCACGCCTATGCATCAACTTACTCCCTTGGTACCTGAAAAGGGTCTACAAGATTTGGAACCCGTGACACTTGTATCACTTGTCAGGCTGCTGCTTACACTACTATAAGGATTAGCATAGTCACAAACACATGGCTTTTCCTTATAGCAGTATATGCGTCGGCAGGATAACTGATAGGAAAATACATGGCGATTTTTCCATTTTAAAATCGATCAACATCGACGGCGATTCTACATCGATGGCAAAAATTGGACATAGTAAATCCTGAGAATTTTGCAAATAAATCGCTGCTCAAACCCAGCAATGTCAATGTTGAATCGCTGTAAAAGAACGACCTTAGTAAATGAGGCCATAGAAACATATTAACATAGAAAGTGACGGCAGATAAGAGCCACATGGCCCATCCAGTCTGCACAGTTGTTTATTTAAAACTATACTGACCCCAGACCCTATTTACCCTCAATTTAGTTTGAGATTTAGGATATCCTTATATTTATCCCCAGCATGTTTACACTGTTCTCCTGTGTTACCTCTAACCCCTCAGATGGGAGGTTATTCCACTTATCTATCACCCTTTCAGTAACATCATTATCTGCACATTTCCTCTGAATCTACCACCCTCCAGTTTATATTTGTGCCCTTATGTTCTATTACACCTCTTCCTTTGTATA
>WWET01012873.1:0-10123 GCA_011038615.1 Limnodynastes dumerilii | reverse complement strand
GTTAATCCTATATTCATCTGGGTGCCCGCTTAGTAAATGACCCTGTAATGGTTCATAAAATCCATCTAATCTTAAAATATTTCTGTGCGCATCAAATCTATACAAGGTTTTTATCTCCATTTTTAAGAACTTGATGGAAACAATGTTTACAATAAAGCAAAGAGAGAAAAATAAATAATGAAGCGTAAAAGAAAAAAAAAACTATTGTAATTATAGACGTACCTGTCCCCTAAAGTCATTTATCTCAGTGCTTTAATTAACAGAGATGTCTTTTTTATGTTAATTATATCGTTTCTCGAGCACAGAACCAAGAAAATTGTATTAAGCGCAATGGGACTACATCCTAATTAATCACCGTGTCATGCTCGGCAAGTCAGCCATTTGTCACAATTATAAATGATAGAAAAGATCTCTGTTCTGTGAGACACAATGTATGTGTTGTATGTCGGATGCTGGGATTAAATACGCCGGCCATACAATAAAGTGATTATTGGTTCAATCATACGATTATCGGGTGATAGAAGGTCTGGAAGTTAAAGGGGATAAACGTTTTTTATATATGTAACCCAAAGTTGGAACTCTGATAGTTTTAGGACCACCAAACAGAGAAGCCTTGTAAGTGGCTGGTGGCTTATCATATATCTGTATACTGTATGTAACTGATTCTCTGGGCCCGATTCAATTAGGCGTATTTTTAACACTATTTTTAGCAAAATCACAGCCGATATTTTTTTTTCCTATTCAATTATTTTTTTGCGTTAAAAATACGCCGTTTTTTTAACGATATCGTTAATAAAAAATTAGCCCCTATGAGAGGTGTGGATTTTTAACGATGCCCTGTCTTGTGCCCCGACAGGGCATGCTGATGGTTGTAGAACTACAAGCATCAGCATGCCCACGGATGCCAAGGCATGGCAGCCAGGGGCCGCTGCACTGGTGCCTTGGTAAGAAAAAGAAAACTTTTTTGAACGTCGCAAATCACTTCCTGCTAGCAGGAAATGCCCAGCGCTAATGACAGGTTATTGGCCAGTGTCTGAAATATTGTGAGAACTACTAGCAGGAAGTGATTCAAAAAAGGTTTTTTTTTCCGTTAAATTTCTTCTTTGCTGCCTGCTCTTTTTACGCAGCGGTAAAAAAACAATTGAATTTACGAATTTTTTACGCTAAATAGCCGGCGAAGGCATCGTATTTTTTCCGATGCAATATTTTGGAAAATACCGCTGACAATTGAATCTGGCCCTCTGACTTTTATTTTTAGAATGTTATGGTTTGTTACTGGGTAATTGCAAGAGTGCCAGGCCTTTTTGTATTTGTGTGTATATATATATATATGAGTCAACTACACAGAACGTTGTGAATAAAAAAAAACACACACACATTGACAGAAACCATATAGGTCAATAGGTGTAATAACTATAAAATTGATTTATTGTAAACCCACTCAAATGCGTTGTACCCAGTGGAAGCAAATTATTGGTAGTAAAAATAAAGCAAGATGTCCACAAATGTATTAATAAACAGAGGCAAGGAACAGTGTCCCGTATTGTATTTAATTTGAAAACGTTTTCACCTTAAATACAATACGGGACACTGGGGTAGATCCAGACCTACGGGCTAGTTACGTTACAAAGCGTAGTGTATTTTCTATGCACTCTCCTCGGCTGTACGTACTTTTGTTTACGCTGTTTAACGCTTGCCAAACCCTATCTTAACTTTTCAAAGCGTAACTACTGACGTACGTACATATGGTGACATGTTAGAGGTCAGTGTGATGGATTGCGGAGAGGTGTAATAGAGAAAGTATGAATACAATGGGCCTGATCCAGACCTACGCCCGCGAGCGTAGCATATGATCGCCTGGGCGTATAAACTTTCACGCCCATGACACTCCCATTGATTGTACCGACTTACGGCGGCTGAACCCTACCCTAACTTTTTCAAGCGTCCGTGCGAATTTTCGGACCGATACGCTGGTCGTACGGGGCTTAGCACGCCCATACTGTACAATTTAAATGGCTATCCCCGCCTCTGTGTAGTAACTCGAGCGTCCGTACTATCGTCGTATAAAACGCACGCCCCTTGTGCGAAAAATACGATTAAAATACGCTCGCTGTACGCTCATGTCCTTCGGACAACTAGAAGTTGTCATACTGCACATGCGCAGTGCATTTTTTCACCCGGTTTTACGCTCCCGATCGGCATACGATCGCTCGCGGGTGTAGGTCTGGATCAGGCCCAAAATTACTTTTTGCTAATTTTTGTTTTAGTTAATTTTCAGCAGAAAACTTTACTTTGTACATATTAATATTGGAATATCTGTCAACTTGAAATTCAATACATAAATTAATATCAGGTCGACCAGCAAAATAGTGTACTTTTAACAGTTTGCCAGAATGAATTGGGGACTTGCAAGGTTAAGAAAAATTACAAAAAATCTTACGATAAGGGTCTGAAACCTCCTCTTTCTCAATGACAACATTCTTATCTATTAACTTTAGTATTTACAATTCGATTATTGGATCGTCACAAATGAATCGATTCATGCTGCTATGCATACAATCAGGTGACAATGTATTAAATAGAGAAAGATAGTGAGCCGTATTCAGAGATCCGTTTTCACAGCGATTTCCGTGCGTATTTTGAGGCACATTTCAACAGCGCATGCATAGTAACTTTCTTTACGTAGTTCACGTAGACTATTCATGCGGAAGTGCCTCACGGACGGACTTGTGAATCGCACGTGGGTACATACATCCGAAGCGCTCACTTAAAAATACGCACGTGAGAATTTAAATAAAAATGGGCGGGGGGAAGCATTTTAATGAAGGAATGTGGGCGGGACTATCATGATACGCACGTACGGAGGACATATACACACGGGAATGCACGCGGAAAGATAAAGGTGGTCTATGGAAGTGGAAGTGTACAAGAGCACGGATTACCGAGGGGAGGGACTGGGATTTCGGTGGGTGTTCCTTGCTATGTGTGTGTGCGGTTATTTGCGATCGTGTTTTGAAACGGTTCTCTGCATGCCGCCCACGTCCTTAAATTAGAAGAAACAACTGAAATAGTCCCAAAAAAAAACACCTCCAATGTCCCTCTTATCACTCACTGTAGTTTTCTTACAAGCTTTCCCTCTATCTCAGCTCCAATATCACTCTGCACCTTTGTCTCTCCCTCGTCTTACTGCCTCCGTTACATGACCCCGATCTGCTCAGCTGTTACTTTTCTCACACACGATCACAGACACCTCTTCCCGATTTGTTCCACTAATGCACCTTCCTCAGCTCTCCACCAGCACTTCCAGACCCTCCACCATGATCCATTCCATTAGGTACAAAACACTCTGCTCCTTGGTTTCCAACTGTCAGTTACTATGGTAACCTCCTTTGTAGAGGCAAATAGTTTATCAAGTGTCAGTTAATGAATTTAAACCAAGCGAGTGACCGTTGGAAGCTCAGGAGTGGAATCAATTGTACCTAATGGAATGGGTCATGTTGGAGGGTCTGCAATTCTCACCGCCACCTTCACTTTTAACAACTCCACAGCCGTCTCCTCGATCCACTTCCGACACTTCTTGTCACTGCTCCCGTCTCTTCTATCAACTCCACAGCCGTCTCCTCGATCCACTGCTCACCCGATACGCGGCTTCCACCGTTATTATTAAACTTCTCGATCCGCTCAGCTATTACACGCTGACACCTTCTCTCAGGCTGCCCAGCCGTTATCCTCACACTCGCTCCGTCACCGATGTTCTCCCCCTTTCCACCGTCACTTTACTCATTCATCCCTGTTGTCTCTTCCTCCCCAACAGTCAAATTACCTCAGACACTTTCCCCCCAGAAGCTTCTAGAGAGAACATCTCGCACTTCCCTCGCGCTCCTCATTTCCAGTCTCACCAGCTGACCGTTGCCTAGCAACATCCCACGCGTTAACCTGTGCTCAAAACTGAGCTTAGGCGTTAGAGCAGCCTCATCACAGCAATTACAGGAAGGTGCACCCCGCTCTCCCAACTCCCAGAGGCTGGGAGCAGAAGCAGAAGCAGAAGTCGGCGGGAGGTGTATGGTACTTCGGAAACGCTGGATCACCGGACTGACGCGTTTCGAGGGGGTCGTCTCTTTCTTAAGACCACTTTGAGAAAGCCGCACTCCTATGCGCGGAAGAGATTTCCGCAACCTGGACCCTTCCTTAGGTATTCTGCACGCGTTTCTGTGCCTGCGTAATGCTGAATCGTGTATAAAGACTTAGCCAAGTCCTTACTGTACGACTTAAATGTCAGTATGGGGGGCTTTCTCAAAAGAGAGAGGCGACCCCCTCGAAACGCGCCACCGGTGATCCGGCGTGTCCAAAGTACCATACACCTCCCTCTGACTTCCGCTTGAGGTTCCCCGCTGCAGTATCTTCAATCCAGGACGTTCCCGGGCTTCTGCGTCCAGGCAGCAGGTTATCCTCTGAGCCTGTATTCACCACCCAGTATCGACAGTCTCGAGCTATACTAAAGACTGTCTCTCTCGCGCGGATATTTAAATGCACAACCTGCTTTCTATTTACCTTAGTTTTTTTATATTTTATTATTTCCTCACAGCGCTTTACAAAGGGGTTTTACTTATCTACTGATTTTTAGTCCATTTATGGGAGGGTGTAGGACCCTCTTTTAATCCCTTTTGTTTTGCCGCAGTGTTTTAGCGCTGCCATACTCCAAACTCCCCCATTCTGGTTTTCAACCTTTAAACCCCCCCCCCCCCCTACATATATATGTACCTACACTCCCCCCATAGGAAGTCCAGTGTATAGTAACACATTTATTTGATAAATATGCTAATAATATTACAGCTCAGGAGTGTTCAAATACATAGAGTATCCTCATATCTATCTCATATCTATCTATCTATCTATCTATCTATCTATCTATCTATCTATCTATCTATCTATCTATCTATCTATCTATCTATCTATCTCATATCTATCTATCTAAAGAAAAAGGGTGAGCACAGCCCTGAGTGTGAATTGGCAACCAAGAGCAACCACAGGTGTCTATGCTTAGCCTTGAACCATCAAAATAGGGATTGCCAGCCCTATAAGTAAAGAACACCAAAACAAAAATATTGATGGCAAGGTTTGCATAAAACAAAAACCAAAATGTATTCAAAAATACCAATTTTATAAAAAAAAGTTACATTTAAAAAATATAGAAAACGCACAACAAGCTTATATAAGGCACAATATTAATACCTAATTAATAGTCCATATACCCTGCAGGGATTTGGTAATATAGAAAAAAGAGGTAAAAATGTAAAGTGCACTTGGATAGTAAAAATACGATGCCTAGGAGTTAGTTAGTGGAGTTTAGCAGGCGATTTAATGGAATGGGGGATCAATATTCTCCAGCTCTATTTGTTAGTTTATAGCTGTCCCGTTTGCATGTATTACAATTGATGCACGGAGATGCTGTGGACGATGTATCTAGAGCAACAGCGTAACTAAATGCATCTTACCGCTGGAGACTCAGATGCAATGTGGAGAAAGGTTTGAATCCAGCGATCCAGCCCCCTGCAGGTAAGTGTAGTTCTTACCCTATGGTGAAAGCAGTGGCACTCTCCAGGATTTCCCCCAGTAGATTTTCCAAAGGCTCAGTCCTATGGGGGATAAAGACCATGCTCACATAGATGGTACAGGGGCTCACGTTCGTTGTTCCGATCAAGGTCACGTTGTGATCTATAGGAACAGCGTGTTCCTTATGATGGTTTTATAGCTTGGATAGGAGTTGAAGCTGCTGTTCACAGCCCTGCTTCAGAGCCGCGGCCGGAGCTGGAGATATGGTATTCGATGTCCACCGGCTGGTACAATAGCTGATCAAACGGCACAGGTTTGAGGGACTCCACTCCCACTCTGCTCAGAAAACTCCACAACGATATATTAATGTAGGCAAATAATAGAGGTAGCACTGTAATCGCATAAGCTAGTTGGCGCTTTCACAGCCTAGACGCGTTTCACTGTGACAGCACACAGTTTCTTCAGTAGGATAGGCAGTCTCTGGATTCCACCTTATTTAAATCCTTATTGCTAATTAGGGAGTATCAACACCTGAGGTGGAGGTGGATACCAAAGTTTTCCAGAGAAAGACATGTTGTTTAAATAATATGAACATAGCAATAGAATTCATCACAAAAAAGAATAAAACATAAAAATACATGTAAACATATTGGTATTAATATTAGTATTGTGGTTGCTCATATATTTTATAAGCAGTTGGGAACAAGAGTAGATTTGTATACAAACACAGTATTCAAAGAGCAGAAGTATATATACATATCATCCCCTTAGACATTTTAAATGTCCAACAGTTGATCTACTTAGATAAGTCGCAGCAACAATGGCAGAAAATACGATTTATTAGTTCATCAGACAATTCAGTATTAAATAATTCGTTAAAGCTCAAGTCAGATAAGGATATAAATAAATAAATAATAATAAAAAATTAAAATAAAACTGAAAAATAATAATAAATAAATAATAATTCACAATAAAAGTAGAAATAAACAAATTGATCAAGATATGGATAAAAAATACAACTAAGTCGCATTTATACGTCAAGGATAGCTTAAGGCCAGTAGGTTATGTAACCATATTAGGAGAGAAATTGGCCAGACAAAGTGTAGCCAGATAGAATTATTTTCAAAATTACATTATGTTGAATAAGACAATTTGTATAACAATTTAGACAAATCTATACATAAAGGGCCTGATTCAGAGATGCGATTTTATAGCTACTTAGGTGCGTATATTTAGGATCTTAGAAAATTCGCATCAATGAGCATGCGTAGTAATAGTGCAACGCCGTCTACGTAGAGGTTAGGATCTTAAATTCGCTAAGCGCGGACCTGTGAATAAGATCTTAAGTGCTGCGGAAGTTTAAGATCTGAAGGATTTGCATGGAAATGGGCGGGGGGAGGCAGGGAGATGAGGGAAAGTGGGCGCGGGCAGACACTTAGGATCTCAACTAACCGCAACTACTTCCCTTAAGATCTCAAATGACAGCGCAGAGTTAGGGTTAGTCAATGGTGGTCTAACTTTAAGATCCGCTGCTGTTTGCAAGGGGAGTGACTGTTTATGCAGTGGGCTGTAACCTGCTAAGATCTGAACTTTAGTTGCGTATATTTGCGATCTTTTCGCAGTCGCATCTCTGAATCACCCCCAAGGTGAACAAATACCATATTATGGTGCTTAATTATTTAGATGTCCTGACTCAGGGACATCTATAACTCATCTGCCCAAATTGACATGGGAATTCTATTATATAAATATTGTTCATCACACCCATCACCTTTATACTGTACCATATTTTTCCTATAAATTCCCATTTTCCATGAGAACATAGCCTAACTTAGTGATACTAAAATTCCTATATCCAGTGAATACTATAATTCCTACGTACAGGGACAATATGTCCATACTTGGTCATATAGATATTGTATGACGTATTAATTATCATCAAAATTCTAGTGACTAGTGGGAGAGTCATTCATAATACGTGATATATCTCACTTATCAATAACAAGTGTACATAAAGGAAAATTCTGTCTCCAAGGAACCAACCGGAAAAAGAGACAAAACAAAAAATTATCACAAGAACACACATCACTAACAAAGAGTCTGGCAGTAGGCATTGATTCAGTCACCGAAGTCAAAATCAATACATTCATTGAGGCCTCCTGGATACAGTGTCTGTAATTCCTGTATCCAGAAGGCCTCACGTCTACAAAGTTTCTACAAAGTTTCAGAAAGCAATCCCCTCCCCTAGCTGTAGGTTGGATGCATTCAATACCCATCAGAGTCATAGAAAAGGTCTGGTCCCTGTGTTCCACAGAGCGGGTCTTCAGCATGCGGGTAGTGCGACCCACATACTGAAGACCACACCTACAGGTCAACAGGTAGACCACATATTGTGTGGAACAGTTAATGAAAGACTTTATGGGGTATAGCCTCTTAGTGCAAGAAGCCTGAAACTGGGTAGACTTAGACGGAACCGACCTGCACGTGGTGCATCTCGAGGCACCACAGCGGAAGCACCCATTTGGTTTATTCTTGAGGAAGTTTCTTGATGTGGATTCAGAGGCAGTTTTCTGGTCCATCCCCCTAGGAGATGATCGAGGTTTAGTGTCAAGGAAACTGGGGGCCAGAAAGCTTCCCAGGTTCCTGGCACGTCTGAAAACCACCATGGGGCTAGGTGGGAGGACACCTCTCAATAATGGATCTAATTTTAACGTATTGTAATTTTTCTTTAGGACCTTTACAAACACTTGCTGCAAAATTATAACCTGAAACAAAGTACAAACTGGACTTGTGTGGACTATGGATTTTGTCATTTTTTGGAGCCTTATACCTGAGGAGGGTATCCCTTTCCATGGAGGAGACCTGCGCCATTGCCTCCTCCAATAAGGGTTCAGGGTATTCTTTATTGGTAGAGAAAGGTTTCCATTTTTTGCTTTTTCATAATTATTAAGGAAATACCAGATCCTGTACCTATTCCATCCCTACTTTTAGCCCTATATGTTTATTATCTCCCTTTAGGTCTATACCTAAGGATGCACCACAGTGTCTATTTGAGTTATACACCCTAGAGACAGGCTTATGTTTTATCTCTATTTCCCTGATGGAGTTTGCAATCTGTTTTTGTTTGTGTTTTTATTAGAACATCTTCAGCACTATTACTGATGCTCCCCTTTTTGTCCATATGCCAAGCTGGTGTTTAGTGGTATTTTGGCTTATCGGTACATGTCTTTGTTTAGGTGCATCCGAGCACCTTTACATGCACACCTCTTCCCCCCCTTTTATATATATATTCCTATTGTTTACTTTATGGACATTTGCTCTAAGTGGCCACCTGGACTGGCGATTCTGCATAGAGATATTAATAACGACGGACTGCACAGCCTCTGCGCCTGGTTTTTACACTCTCCGCCCCCTGGATCACAGAACCACTTCCGGGATTCAAACCCTACATAAGGCAGCCCCTCACTTACCTCCGACTCACAGCTTGAGAAAGGAACCCGTCCTGGTTCCGAAACGCGTCGCTGGTCTCCTTGGAAACCCCTGCACACGTCCGTCTCCCTCTGCGCATCTGACGTCATCTTACAGCTCCCCGGGCTCGCTGCTACAGACGCTCAGGGAAATACGGCACACGCTGCCTGGGAATTCCCCTTTTTGTGTTGTTTTCGTTTTTATTGCGGTCTTTGACCGCTACTACTATACATTGTTTTTATTTATTTATTTATTATGGGTATGATGTTTAAATAAATGTGTCGTTTTATACTTACATGCTTCTGTCTAAAACGTTGATGCTGCTGTTGCTTTGTTCTTTTTGAGGTTATACCCAGGAACGTTGTCCTCTCACCATTTGGAATCAGCGAGGGGCTGATCTACCTTACATCCCCTCGCCTCTTTGGACCTTTTTGGATTTATTGACTTTAAAAACTGAGAATGGATATTTGAGTTTTGGTTTTTGTATGTTCTGTTTTTTCACCTAAGGAGATAATCCATGCGAATCAACTTTTTTGCATGACTGACTGCAGATTCCTTGTGTGTTATATACGATAACCCCTTTGCCAGCCTGTTTTGGCACATGCTGTATAGATGTATAGATTTCTTTGTTATATACTAGATTCATATTGACCCTCCCATGGTTTTTGTCACAGCGCTTCTCAGTACCCTATAATATTATTTTTATCTCTGAACGAGTTTAGGAGTGTCTGGGCCTGAGACTGAAAGGAGTCCAGGGAGGAACAATTACGCCTAAGACGGCGAAGTTGCCCCTTGAGGATATTCGATAACCATTTCTTTTTATGGTTACTTTTAAAGCTGATATAGTTGTTAGCATGAACCGGCTTAATGAAGGTGCTGGTGGAGATCACGCCATCTTGTACTGAGATAGAAATATCCAAAAAATCAATATGTGATGGATTTTGGAGAAAGGTGAAGGACAAATTAAATGTATTAAGGTTTAGGGTCGATACAAAGTCGCTGACAGAGTCCTCAGGGCCGTCCCATATAAAAAATAAATCGTCAATGTACCGGCGGTAGAGGACCAGGTGCGCGCCCGCTCCGCTCCCCCACACATGTTCCT